>JAUEKW010133801.1:0-11858 GCA_032274785.1 Ajuga reptans
ACACGGAATTAGGCATGTAAACATAACAAAATCGACACTTAAAGCGTCCTAAAGTGCATGCACGAACACGTGTACCATCAAGATTGATGGTTTATAAGGTTTAAGGTTCACGATTCATGATGTAGTCATTTAATTTTGACGTGGAATACAGAGTGAAATATAGAAAGTAGAACAAATGATTTGAACCCTTTGATAAGACGTGCTCCAGATATAAGAGCACATTGAGGGCTTTAAAATTTTGAAAATTCTCATGTTAACTGACATTGAGGCCCGTTCCTTTTATATTTTTTAAATTTTATTTCTCAATAAAATATATTTAATATTTTAAATTTAGAGCCTAAGACTTTGATTTTCTAGCCTTCTCACAGTTTTCTCCCTATTTGCTATAAAATTTGACACCTGACCTTGGAGTATATATATATATTTTTAAAAAAAAATACCCTTGTAAAAACGAACTCTTAAATCTACCTATAAATGGGCCCTTGGAGAAAATTTTTAAGTTGGTCACTATCTACATATACAAGTTGTTCAATGAGGACCCCTTATGTCTCGTAGGCAAACGGGGTGCTAATCCCTACTTACTATTAAAAGAAAATCGCAGGGTATACGTGTCACTCAGATATCTATTTAAAACCCTTAAAAATCGATTCTGACACGTGTAATTCTAAAAAAAAAAATTCCCCGATCAATTAATTATACTCCTTATCTAGAAAACAATTTATTTTTCTTCAATAACTGAAGGTTGCCTATAAAACTGCGTAAAATTCGTAATTTAAAAAACTGTCGCATAATTATTAAAAATCTTATTTTCATTGCAAACAGCCTTATCCGTTAATTAATAATTTAGAATTTAGAATTTACCCATATTATTGTTACTTATTTTTCATAATAACAGTTTGAAATAAAATAATAATACATTTTTTAAAAAACAAAAATTTTAAAATAATAATAACATGAATTCAATATCATCAATAATAAGGCCAGAGTTAATATAATATCAATATTATTTAATCAAATTACTAATTTACTAATAATCATAATAATCATATGATAATCAAATAATATGAACGAATCAGGCAATCAATAATTTAATAATTCAATAATAGTTTGTTAATTAATAATTAATAATAATAATCATAGCAGTAATAATAAAAATAATAAAAATAATAAAAAATAAGATATTTAAAAATAATAATCACAATATTGCAGTTTATTACGTATAAACTACTATTTTCCACTATTTCCGAGAAATATGCAGTTTATTTGTAATAAACTGCAATTTTAAACTAAACCCCACAACACTCCCACGTTTTCTGCATTTTTGCACCCATTATTACAACCCATTTTCTCTATCTGATCTCCTCTCTCTATAAACACACAGGGGCAGTTTATAAAAATAATAAAAATAATAAAAAATTAAAAAATTAAAAATAATAATCACAATATTGCAGTTTATTACGTATAAACTGCTATTTTCCACTATTTCTGAGAAATATGCAGTTTATTTGTAATAAACTGTAATTTTAAACTAAATCCCACAACACTGCCACGTTTCCTGCATTTTTGCACCCATTTTCACAACCCATTTTCTCTATCTGATCTCCTCTCTCTATAAACACATAGGGGCAGTTTATGTGTAATAAACTGCTACTATCCATTATCTCTCACCGAAAAACTACACATAGTCAGTTATTTTCACCTCTTACAGTCTCTATAAATATAACTTTACGTAATATATGAACTCACATTTTCAAATTATCATACTGCAACATTACTCTCAAAATATCACTCATAGAAACACATCAATGGCTCCTTTTTCAGTTTGGTTAGGGATGTGAATCCTTCGACTTCATTGTGGGCAATGCGTTTGAGGGTTGTTCGGGCATACGAGGTACCTGCGTTTGGCAATCAACCAGAAAGTTTGAGTTATGAAATCATTTTTCATGACAAAGAATCAGAAAGAATTCATGCAACGGTGAAGGGGTCTGCTATAAAATGCTTGAGCACAAAGCCTATGGAAGGTCACATCTATGCTGTTAAGGACTTTTTGGTGACTGAAGATCGCATGAAGTTCAAAACTACTGACAATCCTATGAAGCTCATATTTCTGCGCAAGACTAAGATACAAGAAATATTTGACGAATCCTTTCCAAAATCAACCTTCATTTTCACGCCTTTCAGTGACTTCGCAGCAATGAAAGAGACACCTCAGTTTAAACTATTTGGTAAATTTTCTAAACTTATCTTTAATTTCACTTCAACTAAACTACAACTTATAACTATTAATATCTAAATCTATTTTTCTTTTACAGATGTCATTGGAAAACTGAAATCCTGTCAAATTTGTCCAACTTTAACAGTAAATGGGAAATGAATGGAGTTTGAGATAGAAGACCTGGAGTTATTACTTCACTTTTTTTTCTACTGTTTGTGCTTATTATTTCACATACTAATGGTTTTATTTTTATTCTTTTTTACTCAGCCAAAATCAACTTTCATGCACCATATGGGACAATTACTGTGATGCATTAACACCATATATAGATCACACATCATCTGAAAATGTGGGGATTGTTATTCAGTTTGGTCGAATGTCTGTTTTTGGAGGTATTCAAGTTTAGAAATTAAAAACAACAAACATTCCTTGTTATATACAAATGCATGCAACAAGTTGTATACAAATTTGCAGGAAATGTCAAGTTTTCCAACACATTCAATGCTACTAAGGTTTACGTGAATGGGAATGCTGCTGAAATCGAAAACTACAATCTCAAGTACAATATTACTCCATTTTCCGTTAATTAAATGTTAAAATTAATCTGAAAGATTTTTTTTTTAAATTCATTTTATTGAATCATTATGCATGGTTTTCTAAAGGTTGAAAGATGCTGGTGTTGGAAGCTCTAAAATTGAAACTTATCAAAGCACTGCGGCACTTGCATTGGCTGATGAGTTCAATACCAAAAAGGTTGTCATTAAAAACATTGCGGAAATTATTTCATGCACAGAGGTATATTTATATCTTTCTTTTGATTTAACTGTTACATTTTTTTAGTTCAACATTACTAAATTAATGTTTAAATTTGATTTAGCCTGGAATCTACTGGGTACCCACCACTATTATGGAGCTTGAAATCTTAAGTGACTGGTTCTATCTAGCATGCAAGTTCTGCTCAAAGAAGCTAACCCCGGTTAATGGAGTCTACTTCTGCAGCAAGTGTATTAGGACTGCAAAGGATGACATTTGCAGGTTCTAATTTCTTCTAAATTCCTACCCTATAAATTATGGTTTATGTTATATTTATTTTTCCTACATGGTATAACATTTTTCCTTAGGTATAAGCTTCAAATTTCTGTGATGGATAAGAGTGGCTGTGCACAATTCATTCTTTGGGACAAGGAATGTATAGAGTTAATTGGAAAATCTGTTGCTAAGATAAAATAGGCTAATGTAGGACTTACTACACTTATTCTAAGATAAGTATTTTACCAATGTTTATTTGTTTTTTCCACAAAATAATTTGTACATTTTCACTAATTTGCAGGAGGAAGCGTTTGACTATGTTCCAAATGAGATTGAGAATGCACTAACTGAACGATCTGGGCTTTTTAAAGTCTAGGTTAGGGAAGGTGATAACCTACGAGAATTTGTCACTTACAGCGTTGCCAAAATGACTCTAGATCCTAATCTTATGTCCATGTACAGTGACAAATACATTGAGTGCAAGGTCAGATGTTTCACATTAAATCAGTTATTATACTACTATATTCTGAATATGTACTAACAAATTTTGAATACTTACAAACAACAGGGGAAGAAAATACAAGTAGATGATGATATTTTTTGAAAATGATGATTGTAATATTGTTGATGCACATAACCTTCTGGAGTATACATGTGAGAAAGAGATTGAAAGTGATGGTGACACAATAATGGTGAAAAACAATGCAGTGATTGAAAACATGGAGGTTGGAGCAGGCAGGAAAAAAAAAAGAGGATTGTGAAGAAGGAGAAATGACGAGTACCAGAATCTTTTATTATATGAAGTTAGCATGTTTTAATTTGGTGTCATGTTTTTTTGATTTTATGTGTGGTAAGTCTAGGTTGGTGTCATGTTGTTTTACTTATTTATGAAATTATGTCTTAATGTGTGACCAGTTGACATGTGACAGTTCTGTATTTCAATATTTTTATTTTATGAATCTATATATTTGTATTTGTGTTTTGTTTATGAAAAATATCTGTTTAGTTGGTAAAAAAAACTATTTGATAATGCATCAATTAAGACTCACAAAATATGCAACAAGTTATCAACAAAAAGTGATCAAATGATATAAAACAAATTCAGCTTTCTGTTTTAATATTTTAACTTATCTGGTATTTGCAATTCTATTTGTTGTTTTATTGGCCACATATTTTAAACATTGTTTTGTTGTTTTATTGGCCACATATTTTTAACAGAACAAATATTGTTTAAAATATTTGGTCGATCTTACATACCATATATAAAAAATATTTGGCCTGTAAAAACAAAAATTAATTGGTTATGCTAAAAATATAGGGCCTGTTAAACAATTAAAATAATGATCATGTTTAAAGAAAAAAAATATTGGGCCTATTGAACCAAAACAATAATTTTTTTATTAAAAAAGTGTGGCCAATAAAATAACAAATTACTGTCGGCCAATTAAAATTATTGTTTTGTTAAAAATATTTGTCCTGTTTAAAAAGACAGCATGGTTGTAATTCAAAAATAACAATTTATTAATGAAAAAGTAAACACTTTTAGTACAAAACATTTAAATCAAAAATATAATTATTGTAACAAAAATTATAGAAATAAATATAAAGTGCTCTACATATTTTTTTCCTATTTACTGAATCATACTATTGAGTAATTTATTTTATTAAAAATCATAATATATTAATGTGCCTATAAAAACCAATATTACAGACCACAAAAACAGATAAGATTATTAGATTTAAATGTATTTTATTAGCCCTGTTAAAAATATATTGTTGTATGTTAAAAAAGTAGTCACATTTAAAACATATAAATATTTGGCATTTTAAGAAAATTTGAACTGCGTAAACGAAAATAAAGTGGGTCTGTTAAATACATTGGGCCTGTTAAAACGAAATAATGTTTTGTGTGTTAAAAATATGTGGACTAAAAAACAAAAATATTATTAGCCACGTTAACAATGTTCCAAATTAAAAATATTGGGCCAGTAAAAAATTACTACATTGTTACAGTTAAAAATAACAATTTATGTAAATTATATAAATTTAATATAAGTTATTTAAATTATCCAGTTTCCATCAATAACTACATAATCTTACTTAATAATAAAACGAAACCGGTCATAAATAAAAACTGTAACATTTTCCCACCCATTTTATGTTTCTAAATCGGGATGTAAAAATTTAGTTCATTTCTTTGGAAAAGTTAGCAAGATTGATAGATCTCATAAATCTAATTTATGTTTTATGGCAAGATGATATTTCTGATCTAATTTACCGAATTTTGTGCCTTCATTCTTGCTTTAATTTATTGTATTAATTTTGTATTTAAATCTAATATGAGTAAATTGGGAATACATCCAAATCATGTCAATACATATTTGATTGACTAACTTTTATACCCGTCGTCTCTATTGTTGTATATATCTACGTAGATCACACCTATTTTTTCCGCGATATGGTGTATAAAAAAAATTGGCAAATAGATCAGGACATATAAGATGGATCCTCAGATTTGCATACGCCCACTTATTTACTTGTTTTTTTTCCTTCTTTTGATTCATGCACAATTGCGATCGTCGTTGAAGATTTCTCCTGCATTTTGCTCAGGTCCTCTCTCATTTCCTTTTGAAATGGATTCTCAAATCGCCGTTGTAGCTCTCTTTCTTTATGTTGAAAGTATATTTCCAACATTCTAAAGACATAAATAACTTCTTCTTTTTTTTAAATTTATTTTACTTACAATTGATAAAAATGAGTTCTCCTTTCTTAGTAGTTAATTTGAAATTCATATTGAATATTTTGATATAAAATATTAAATTTGAAATAAAAAATTGTATGTTAGTTGATTATAAGGTTTAGATTTGAATATTTATTGTGGGCTGAACGATTCCGTCTATTTATATTGAATTTGGGCTGCAAATAAAAATAAATTAAATAATTTTTTTGATTAAATAAAATATTATTAGATAACTTAATATTCTTTATTTAACACAAAATAAATTGTTCAACTGTTTCTATACGATTTTGTATTTTTATTTTATTTTTAAAATAAATATATTTCAAATCGTGCATCGCACACGATGGGGTGATTCTAGTTGAATATAAATTATTTAAATACAAACCCACTACCCTAAATTCATTGCTCTCATTGCTCTACTTATCCATTGAAGCCATGTTATTTCTCCACTATCCCACTAACTTTTTTTCAGTTACAAATTTTACTTTACTTATATAAGAGTCTAAATCTGCATCAACCAAAACACATAATATTCACATCCGCAATTATCTATTTCATGCAACACATTTCGAAGCCGTAAAAAAAATAGTATATTTTACATACCTTATCACATAAGATGCCTTCAGTCTGCATGCGTGTACGCGATGTCACTCCAGATAGCTCTCCGGAAATCCTATTCGTTCGATTGATTCATTGTTACGACGTTCCAGTACCTGGAAATGTATTATTGATCAGAAGCATAAAGTGTGTTTTCGAGGATTACGAGGTAAAAACACATAATTCTTATTGTTCAAGTAATATTTCACATTATATAATATTTTAAAAATATTTTATAGGGGGGCAGAATTCACGCTTCAATTCATGGTCTTCCACTTCTCAATTTGATAGTGAATCCAGCTGTTGGATATTTGTATGGCTTAAAAAAATTTACTGTTCATGAAGATCAAAGACCTTTCCGAACAACAACAAACAACTATCAAATCACATTCAATACAAACACAATTATGGTTGAAGTCATGCCTACATACTACATCCCTCAACAGCAGCAGGTTATTTTCTAATTCATTATATAAACTTTTTTGGTTTTTAAATTGTAACTTAATCATACAAGTTATTTTTTTTTCAGGTTCAAAGATATACAAGAAGAGTTTTTATTCGCAACATTTATTGCCTAAGAACTTGGTTGTATTGTGCATGTGCTGATTGCCTACAATGTCTACAAACAATAGGAAATTTCAACGTTTGCACCAATTGCATAAACAGAGAAAATGATGGACCGGTGAGGTAAAAACTAAAAACACTAATATACATTTAATACAAATAAAAACAGTTTCATATTATTGTTTTTTGTCATCAGGCCAAGAGTCGAAGTAATTCTTCACGATGATTCAGGTACTCCACAACAAACTTTCTGGGATAAAGAATGCGCTCAACTAATGCACATTTAAAGGGAATCATTATGCAACAATTAACATTTTAGCAGTAATAGTTTACCTAAGTGATGATAGTTTAGTTTACACTTTTTCAGTTCAGTTCAGATGTATCAAATGTGCTTTCTATTTATATAGTCTGTCGTTTGGGATATCTTAATTAATCACTTTTTTCATCAATTTATGTAGCATTCTATTGTACATAGATATTTATTATGGCATCAAGTTAACATAAAGTAATATTATTTTTTACCAATCTTAATATTTCTTTCACAACTCAAACATTCTACTATCTATGTAACCATTTAAAATGACGACATATATGAAATTTGAAATTAACAAAATATATTCAAGTTAAAAATAATAAACTTTCAACTGACAGCAATATTGCAAATTCAAAAATAAAATAATTTCCTGAAGTTACAAACAAACTTTAAAACTTTCAAATAATTCAATGTACTGAATGTACTTATCTTATTTTTGTGAACAAATTCCTCCAAATATTTTTCCACACTTTACATATTTAAAAAATTAATATGTATAAAAATTAAAATAAAAAATAAATAAAATAAATAAAATATAATATATTCCCAATACAGTCTATTCAAGAATAACATAAAATATTAAAATTATAAAATAATAATTCTCATATTTTGCAACATTTATGAGAGCATTCTACACTCCTTAATATTTAAATATTTTTAAATTATTAAATTCAAATTATTTAAAAAATTATAAAGCGGTTACAAAATTTATTTAGAACAAATGTATACCCTTAACTTGAATTTGCAGTTACACACTATCTTCACAGATCAAACAAATCAGTTCCTATTACAAAAAACAAAAACAAAAACTGAACGGGATCTCATTAAGTTCAGAACCAGATTCAATTGTTACAACTTAGATTTCAAGATATTAACAAATTCAGGATTACAGGCAGGAGTACGATTAACTACAGAAGGTAAATTATTTTTCTGACTTAACCTTTATCTAAATATAAGTATTTACAAAACACAGCTTTTTATATTGATCTTCACTTTTCTTATTTGCTCCATGTCACATACATCATAGGATATTTGTTTGGTGAAATGATGATACATTTACAATTGTTCTATTATTAACTACTTTATGAAACAATTTAAATTAAAGAATGCCAGTTTGTATACATATGGACATTAAATTTTTTTTATCATCAATCTAAGGTAAACATTGATTCCATAGACAAAACTAAACATGTAAAAAATTCGAGTTAATGAGAACTTATCTTATAAGCTTCTAGAGAGTGTATCGGCATTTCAAATCTTTGTTTGTTTTTAATTCTTGAATCTGTGCTTCCTGATCAAAGTGTTTAGGTGATTCATATCTTACCAACAGAAATCCTCTTTGATTAAAAAGAGAGAGTAAAAATATAAATAAATATATATAATGGTATTTTAAAAATATGTATTATTATCGTTTAAAACTCTAAATTCCACCAGATCCGAACAATTATTGCCCAAAACATATTGTTTTCTACTAATTTTTTTTAGATTTTGTTAAATCACTCCATTTGTGCTTCCTGAATATTGTCACCTAAAATATAATGGTTTTAGGTGATTCAGATCTAAGCAACAGACCTATTGGCAACAAAGTTATTTTTCTACAAAAAAAATTCACATTTTTTTCAGTAAAGATTCAGATCTAACATCTAAATGATGAAGATCGACTCAACATGCCTATTTTATTTTAACCTTCAACTGTCTATACAAAGCTCAATACAACTCAAAATCAACTTCAAACACACACATCTGAACAGGTGAACACCTCAATCTGTGCTTCCTGAATATTGTCACCTAAAATGTAATTATTTTAGGTGATTCAGTTCTTAGCAACAGAGAAGCTCCCCGTTTAAAAAAAACATAAGAGAGAGTAGGGACAATATAGAATCAGATCTAACATCTCTTTTAAAGATATAGACCGATTCCTAAATGTTGCCCATTTGGAACTTGATTTAACAAAAAATCAGCTTCAAACATTCGAAACTTTAACAAAAAATCAGCTTCAAACACACAAATATGTGGCTATAAATCACTAAATATGTGCTTCCTGAATATTGTCACCTAAAATATAATTATTTTATCACCTAAAATATAATTATTTTAGGTGATTCGGATCTAAGCAACAAACATATTGCCAACTAAGTTATTTTTATACAAAAAATAAATAAATAAAATTTTGGACACTAAAGATTCAGAACTAACATCTATTTTTAAGATAAAGATCGAGTCCACAGTCCTATTTCATTTTAGCCTACCACTGTCTATTCGAAACTTAATACAACTCAAAATCAGCTTCAAACACACACATATGAAAAGTTGAGCCCCTCAATCCGTGCTTCCTGAATATTGTCACCTAAAATCATATTGTTTTATAGGTGATTCAGGTCTTAGCAACAGAGAAGTTCTCCGTCTAAGAACAGAGACCATAAGAGAGAGTAGAGAGGATTCACATCTCAGACAGAAAACTGATGAAGGAGGCGTGTGAGAGAAGTGCGTTTTAGAAGACGGTGGAAGAAACAAGAAGAGAGTGAGGTAAACTCACATATATATAGTGTCATTCGGCTGCTATATAAGCCCTAGCAGATATTGCTTAAAACCAAGGCCATTGTTATCGGCCCACTATTAGAAATTAGGCCCAATATATATATATATAATTTAGTTGCCCTTCTTTTATTTAATAACAACTAGCTGATATGGGCCTTATATCAAGCCCAGTCTTATCTGCCCACTCTTAGAAATTAGGCCCACTATGTATATAATTTATTTGGGCTTCTTTTATTTATTTGTTATTAAGTTAAAAATGGGCTTTTTCATTTATTTTTTTAAAGTTAAATATGGGCTTTATGTTTATTAAGCCATTTTAATCTTTAATGATTGATGGGCCTTTCTAATTAGTTGCTCAACATAACAATTTAAATCTTATTAATTTAAAATAATTTTGGGTTGAGAGTTTGTCATTTCCTACATTAATATTGTTTGTAAGTAATATAGATCTAAAAGTATTTTTAAATTTTTATTTATTTGACTTATTATTTATATGCAAATTAGGAACAAACAACTTATAATTTTTTCTGTATATTTTATCAAATTAATGCAACTATTTTATACGTTTTAAATAAGATATATTAATTTCATTAATCACCTGATCATTTGTTTTTAGTATTACTTTGGAAAACTATGGATAAAGACTCATCGTAGGAAGCCAAAAATATACGAAAGGAGCGATTGGACAAAAAATACAACAAATATGTCACAGGTACATTACTAGTATTATTTACTTATTTTAATCATGCATTTAGTCATCTTTGTAATTATACTTATTTAATTTAATATATATAATCATTACTACCAATTAATGTTCTATTTATATTTATTTAGAGATGCAAAGAAACAAAAGGCATCGATTAAATGACCAAATTATGGAACCCGGCATATCAAATTCAAGGTTGACTGACGTTAATCAAGGTATGGTACATTATAATATTGTTAAAAACAAAGTTATTATGTATTGTTCAATATTTCCAAATTATGCAACTTAAGACATTTATATATATTGTTATTTTCTGATCATGTGTTTCAATATTCTAATGTGGAGGATGCTACCAGGTATTTATTTAAATAATTATTTTTTATTATCAGTTATTTACAAATTATATTTTGTTTTCAATTAATAGGTTTGCAATGCCAAACATGCCCAACATTGAATTCTTATTGAACCCTGTGGAATTCTCATCATTCACGCCTCAACAAATACCAGTTACTAATGGTATGAAATATTCTTATATATGTTTATGTATTATAGATTTCTTTTTGTAAATTTATGTTTCAACTAACACAAATATTTGTTGTTATTATAAATTTTAGTCTTTTTTTTCCTCTTTTTAGATTCAGAAAATGTTGTTGATGATCCTACAATTAACGCAAGAAATTTGCGTATGAGCATATTGTCAACTAAACGAAAAGCATCAAATTTAGGTATGCTATATAATTCTGCTAGATAACTCATACTACTTATGGTAATATCAAATATAATAATGGCATAGCTACTAACATTCTTTTGTTATAGAATCAAAATCCTGAACCTGTTGTTCGTGGTCGCATAACGTCTTTATCCCGTTTGCTGCCTATACCTATGTTGCGACCTATTTCTTCAAGTATGTTAAATATATTTACTTTTTTTTAACTTAACACATGCATACATAAATATAAATATTATTAATTACTGAATTAGGAACTGGAAGTAGCACCAATGTTGCATCTACATCCCCAGGACCCATATTACCCAGCTTAGGCAAAGGTAAGTAAAATATTTATGTCCTAATTTACTTCACGTACTTATATTTTGTAGATATTATTTATTTGTATAAATCTATAATTATTTATCAAATAATATATGTATATATATA
>JAUEKW010133811.1:0-11858 GCA_032274785.1 Ajuga reptans
AACAGGTTTTATTCGATAATTTGAGGATAACTGTTAAGCAGCTTTTCATCGAACTGAATTCTTCTCAGGATATAGCAGAACTAGAACGATCATTACTTGAATTTTCAGAAGAAGCTTTTGATATTGTTCTAAATGCGGTTGGACTTTTTCGAAGTTCTCTTGTAGATGTACCTATTGAAGCTGCTTTCACATCTCATCTGCCACCTGCTGTGAGTGATAAGTGCAGTCATCGGGTTCAAGTAGAGAAGGATCATGTCTCTGTCTTAACTACGCCTACCAATATGCCAATTTTGTCTAACTCAGATGAAGATTCTGGAATCGGTTCCAACAATTATGATGAAAATCTCAATACAGGTTTTAAGTTGCCAAACGGCGAACATAAGATTTCGAGAGGGAACAAAGGAGAATGGCAGCCAGCTGTACCGCAGTTGATTTCTGGAGCTGAGTGTTGTCCTGATGCCATTGAGGAGTGTAAGGAGATCGTTAGGTTGAATAAGCGTGTACCTAGTGCGCTCATGTTGAATGCTAGCAAGCATCTATTATATTTGGGCTGGAAAATTGAGTTTTCGCGCAGTCATATGAATCTTAAGAGACGATATTCTTCCCCGAACGGGAAAGTGTATCATTCATTTAGTCTGCTTTGTCGTACAATCGACAATGAGTCTCAGTTGGGATCTAGATCTCCAATTACTACGACGTCAAATTACGTTGGAGAAATCCGTGTGAGTTTATATGAGGAAACACTTTCGCCTCCACTCGTTGGAAAGTCGCAAGCTTCGAGTGAGTTGTCCAAGACGTGCACTTCTAGTGAGCTTGTAAATGAACCTGGATATTTCCCTGAAGCAGTGAAAAATTATTATTTGCTCAGTCAATGCGATACATTCCAAGGTGGCTCAACTGTGGAGGCGAAATTGATAGCTGCGGCAGCAAAGGAACAGTTATCTGCTCTAGGGTGGCAGTTTTCTTACTACCTGAAAGGAGGAAAAAAGAAAATGCGTTATCAAGCGCCAACTGGAAAAAAGTTTGCTGCTCTGGTAACAGCCTGTAAATGGTGTCTAGAAGGGGCACTCACTTCTAGTGATCCTTCTCCTGCCACAGGGAGTAATAACTCACATCTCTCTGTAATTGCAGTGGAGCCCTCGGGAAATCTCCCTTTAGAATATGAGAAAAATGAGAATCTGCCGTCATCTCACATGTCAATGTCCAAGGGGCTTGTTCATAAAAAAGAGAGGAAAAACTGTGATAAATCACTTTCTGATGAAGGTTCACCATCACCCAAGAGAAGAAGGAGATCACGCACGGCAATGAGATTAAGAGGAGATATGGATGATGATGACTCTCCAATCCCTATAATGCGGTCGAGTAAAAGAGTTCGTGATAGGATTGCTTCTTCCTCTCAGAAAACTCCTCGAACCATCTTGTCTTGGTTAGTCGACAATAAAATGGTTTTGCCAAGTGCAAAAGTTTGTTATCATGGTACGCGAAAAAGTTTGGCTGAAGGACGTGTAGCACGTGAGGGGATAAGATGCATTTGTTGTGGAGAACTCTTTTCTCTTAGTGGCTTTGAAGCACACGCTGGGCGCACTAGTCACAGACCTTCAGAATTTATCTTTTTGGAGGATGATAGGTCTTTGTTGGACTGCCAGTTGCAACTGAAACTTCGTAAAGGCAAGAGATGTTTGAGGTCAGAACGTGAAATGAAGAGAAGACGACGTAACCGAACAAATAATGACTACATATGTTCTGTTTGTCACTATGGAGGGGAATTAGTTCTGTGCGACCAGTGTCCGTCGTCATTTCACACTCACTGCCTTGGTTTAGAGGTCTTCCCTCTATTCATTGTCATGTTATCATTGTCATCATCTTACCCCTTGATCAGTTACTTTTATTATTATTTTTTAATTTTCTTTAACTGTGTTGCTGCTATACAGGAGGCCCCAGAGGGAGATTGGTTCTGCCCATCGTGCTGTTGTCAAATCTGCAGCAAGAGCAGACTTGATGATGGAGATCGTGAGGTCACCGACTCTTCAGTTCTCATTTGCCACCAGTGTGAGAGGCGATGTACGTTTCCTATATGGGTCTGTTTGTACTTGTACGAATAAGCTAAAGTAGATGCTATACTCTATCATGCTCTTATTGTCAACGTCTTCATGCAGTTCATGCTGAGTGCCACAAAAATAAAGGATTTGGTGATCGTTTTTCTGAAGATTATTGGTTCTGCCAAGATTCATGTAAAAAGGTATGTTTGTCTGCTTTCCATTTTATAAAGCAGTCTCTGTTGTTGAGGTGCTTCAATTATAGCATGATTAATGTCTAATATGTTTGATATTGCATAGTGCTGAAGCAAGATTGTCTGTATTTTAATGCCTTTATCTTAAGTGAATTAGAAGCATATCTTGTTGTCAATATAAGAAATTAGTAACACATTTCTCATCTATATTCTACTGACATCTTTGCTTTATTATGATAATTGCTTGCAGATATTTTATGGTCTGCGCGAGATTCTTGGAAAAAGGGTTCCTGTGGGAACTGAAAAGTTGACTTGGACTTTAGTGAAATATGCAGAATCTGATTCTTATAATCATGATTCGTCTTGTGACAAGGATATGGTGGAGATTTACAGCAAGCTTAGTGTTGCTCTCGATGTGATGCACGAGTGTTTTGAACCTGTCAAAGAGCCTAGAACTAAAAGGGATCTGGTGGAAGACGTTATTTTTAGTAGATGGTAAGGTCTTCTGTGGATGCCCACCTCGTCCTCTCATTGCTTTTAAGAACTTATGTTCTATCACTATGTAAAATGTGGAATATATTCTCTCTCTCGTGTGTGTGTGTGTTTCCTGAGTCTATTTGGTAGTGTTGTTTCACCCTGCAGTTAATAGTCAGTACATGATGTATTCCTTCACGACTTTTGGCTTACAAATATCACATTGTATGGGTGGTTTTCAGTGGTTATTAGAGCTTTGTCAGTCTTGGATTATTCTAGGAAACTCTTGCATCACTGTGTTTGTGTGTGTCATTCAACTGGCAGTTATAGTGAGGAGACGATGGTGATCTTTGGGGGAAGGCGTTGATACCCTTTAAGAAGCCTTAATTTCCTTTTCCCTAAGTTTGTCATTTTTCTTCTATTCATACACAACAAAGTCATGTTTGCCGTTGGATAGTTAATCTTACTTTCAGCCTCTAACTTGCTCAAAGTGTCTCCATATGTATATGATCATACAGAAAGTTATGAATTACTTTATGTACATGGAGAATAGTGGACTAACGATAGATTAAATATTTTATACTTCCAACTTAATGGTTTTGAAAACCCTGTTTTATTGTGCACTTGTAACTTGATTACTTGTCGTTGTTGTTGCCTTTTTTTTTTTTGGGTTGGTATTATGGAGTAGTCTCCATGTACTGTCATACTAACATCTGATTTACAGGTCAGAGCTAAATCGCTTGAACTTTCAAGGATTTTATACAATGCTGTTGGAGAACGATGAGGAATTAGTTTCAGCAGCTACAGTGAGGTATCTTATGCTCCGACGTTTTTATTTGCACCTAATTTATTTATGTTTTAGTTGAAGTAACTTGAAATTCTATGTGCTGCTGGCTCCAGGATATATGGCAAAACAGTGGCAGAAATCCCTCTCGTTGCAACACGGTTTCAATATCGTCGACTTGGGATGTGTAGAATTTTGATGAATGAACTTGAGAAGGTGTGGTGGTATACCTAACTATTTACAAATTTATTTATGGTTTTTGCTTCTTTTCCTTCTATTCAACTCCTTATCCTAGACATTCAACAGAGCTCCACAACGAGTCCCGTAGTGTATCATTATACTTACTGTTGATGTTGGCTACTACTCTGTAACATAAATGAATTTTTTCTGGACTAGATGAATATTTCAGCCACTCAGAATTTTTCTAGCCCAACAGGAGGACCCTATTTCCACCGGTTTTTTTGGTTCAGAAACCTGGTCCAATTATCAGCATGTTATTTGCTTATAGGGTTGTAACCGAAGTGAATCGAACCAAATACTAAGAAGTCGAATTTGAATTTGCAAATGCTAACTTTAATTTTTATTATATTCAGTTTTTTTTTTCAATCATTTTTTTAATATATATAGTTATATAACTTTATTTTAGATATAGTTGTGTATTATATTATATATATATATATATATCGTATTGTAAATATATTATAAATATATGATATATAGACGAATCAAATATTCGAATTATTCGAATCGATTACACTATATTTGTATTTCGAATTCGAAGATTATACGAATATAAAAATTCGAATTCGAACTTTTTGAATCCGAATCTTCTTAATCGAATCAAATCACAAATTGAATCAGAATTATTTGATTTGTTTATCATCCTATTTGCTTATATGCTAACACTAATTTGATTTGCAGAAACTCGTGGAATTGGGAGTGGAGAGGCTCGTTTTGCCGGCTGTTCCTATTGTGCTGAACACCTGGAAGAATTCATTTGGATTCTCTGAGATAGATAAATTGGAGCGATTAGACTTGCTGAAGTACACCTTCCTCGACTTCCAGGGGACAGTGTTTTGCCAGAAAGTAATAAAGAACAGTCTTTTATTGCTACCGTGTCCATCTAAAGGTACATTAAATGATATACACTACTTCTCATAAAATAGCATAACCTCGGCCTCGCGTTTTCTGAAAAGCAGGATCTAACCTCTCTTTCAAACGCACGCACATTATGTCTGCAGAAACACCAGGAAAAAGTTGTGACAATGTGAAGAACAAGGTTATCATTGACTTAGATGGAAGCAGTGCAGTTTCTGAAGTTTTTGAAGGACAACGAGCAGAGGAGGCCGACATAGTAGAGCAAGAATCGACATGGTAAAGCCTTATCTGATAGAGTTGTTCTATCATTATCCTTTATTGTATGTCAACGAGAATAGAGTTCAATATAACTAATTCTAGAAATGGTAACTGGTTCACTGAATGCATATATCAAGTAAATTTACTGATGTTACTGAAGGAGAAATATAAATTCATGCCAACTGAAAAGCAAGATTTTATGTTTACTTGTGAATGTGGTTGTTGAACATTTTCTTTTCTTGATGTATCTGTTATTACTATAAGTTCATAAATCAAGAATCGGGCTTTAGCTTGAACAATTTTTCCTCGTCTCCTCAGCATCAAAATGGTTACCGACAACGAAAACAGCGGTTGCTCTGCTCAGACAGCTATTGTGGTACCATTTCACTACACACGAAAATCTAGTTTTCTATTTTCAGAAAACATTCTGATGGCGAACTATGATCACAGGTATATCAATCAAGTCTCCCTAACTGCTCACCTTTCGAGACCAAGCAATCCGAAAGCAACAGCGAGGCTGTTCTAAAATGCTACAAGCGAAGGCGAATCTCAGCCTGTTGAAGGGTAGTAGTTGTTACTCAAAATTACTTGAAACACTAGTTATATTATCCAGGCAAGACGGAAGTAGCGGAAGAGTTCCTAAAAACTCGGTGTTATGTTTTTTTGTACAGATGACTTTGCTCTAACATCCTGCTGATTTTCAATGTCTTCAGCAAAGGTTCTTTTGGGAGTTACTGTCTAAGCAGCGATTGACGGGGGGTTCTTTGTGCTTCTTACTTGTCCATATTTCTTTAGCCTAATTTTGTTTTTTGTCTTTGCGCTTATTTCCAGGTCTCCTCTGTACTATCGTTCCTCTGGCTAAGAATTATGGTAAGTTCAACTAATTTATTTCTAGGAAATGATAATGAATCCAATTGAAGTTATTGCAAGTTACTTTTCTTGCAAAAATTAAGTAAATATTTATTTATTTTAGGTAGGCAATATGAGTTGTAAAATTATATTAAAAAATGTAATTCATTATTCAAAAATATATATCTCATACTTTTACTAATATAATTTTTTTAATGCGATTGGGTATTAATGTAAATCAAACAAATTCGTGACATTCACTGTCCGGTAACGATGCGTTTGGTCGAGCTTCGAACTTGTGATGTAAAACTATTGATGAATCTTTCGAAATCGACTTCCTTTCCTTCAACAGGTGTTGCTTTGGATGATGGGTTTTTATTGCCTTTTACTATAGTTATTAAAGGCCTCTCGCTCGCCTAAGGTTGAGAAGTTTTGGGCTTCATAATGTAAACGGATTTGAAAGGCCATAGTCAAACTTTGGTTAGCGGTTGAGTTTAATCTAACTTTCATGGAGTTTAGCATTATGATAGAATTTTCTACTTTTATATTTTCGATCTTTGTTCAAATTGGATAGTCCTCTTTTGATGCTACACACTACACACACATTTCCAACATTACACACACTACACATATTTCACACATTACACATACTACACACGTTTCACACACATTACACACACTTCACACACTTCACACACATTACATACACTTCACACACATTACATACACTACACACACTACACACACACTACACACATTACACACATTTCATATATTTAATACACTACACACGTTTCACACACACTAAATACATTCACACACTACACATACATTTCACACATTACACATTACACACGTTTCACACATTACACACTACACACACACTATACATACTACACACACATTACACACACTGCACACACATTGCACATACTACACACTTTTCACACATATTACGTACACTACACACATATTTCACACACTACACACACTACACATGTTTCACATATATTATACACACTACACTTATATTTCACACATTAGACACACTACACGCATTTCACACGCTAGACTCACTACGCACATTTCACACGCACTACACACATTTCATGCACATTATAAACACTACACATTCTACGCACATTTTACACACATTCTACATACATTTCACACACTTCACATACATTACACACACTACACACATTTCAAAGTTTAGGAAGTCTTGTGGGGACCAAGCACAATATTAAAAAAAGTGACTACTTTTACTAGAATGACTTATTTTTGGCACAAAGTGATTTTTTTCAAAACGATTTTTACTTAGGAATGGAGGGAGAAATATTTTACAGTTTTAGATAATACTAAATCTATCTTTTCAGTATATAGTAATGTATATTAACATACTTAAATGTGTGTAATGTGTGAAATATTTATAGTGTGTGTAATGTGTGTAGTGTGTAACTTGTGTGAAATATTGTAGTGTGAAATGTGTGTAGTGTGTGTGCAGTGTGTGTAATGTGTGAAACGTGTGTAGCGTGTAAATGTGTGTAGTATGTGTGAAATGTGTGTAGTGTATGAAATGTGTGTAGTGTGTGTAATGTGTGTAGTATGTGTGAAATATGTGTAGTGTGTGAAATGTGTGTAGTGTGGAATTTGCGTGGTGCTTGAAATGTGTGTGAAATATGTATAGTGTGTAATGTTTGCGTAATGTGTGTAGTGTGTGGAATGTGTGTGAAATCTGTATTGTGTGTGTAATGTGTGTAGTGTGTGCAGTATGTGTAATGTGTGAAGTGTGTGTATAGTGTGTGTAATTTGTGAAATGTGTGTATAATGTATGAAATATGTGTAGCGTATGAGAAATATGTGTAGTCTGCGAAATGTGTAGTTTGTGTAATGTGTGAAATGTATGTGTAGATATCTCTCAATGCAATTGCATCTTATAAGCTCTTTTATCCAAACACTATTAACTTATAAGCTCTTGGAAAATTACTCTTATAAGCTCTCAAAACAACTTATAAGATGTTGGTGCTTATAAATTTAGTGGTCCATCAATTTTCTATTTGATAATGAATTAATCAATTAATTTTTTATTTGCTCATTAGTATTTAGTAGGCCCGTCAAATATCAAATTTTAATAAAAAGTGTAAATAGAATATCACACAAATTAATTCTGATTTACAAATGGTAAATAAAACAAATAAGAAGAAGTATCCCAAATGACAAGTCTTTGCCCCTGAAGTAAGAGCTTCGAATCAATCATATATGCAAGCTCTTCAAATTCTTAAAAACTTTCTTAAAATCAAGTGTTACAAATGCGTATCAACATAAACAAATTTAAGTGTTGAGGTTTTTGAGTTTGTGAATACTCTAGATTGTTTTTCTAATATTTTCATTGCTTATAAAATTTTACTGACATTACCTGTTACTGTAGCTTCAGCAAAAAGAAGTTTTTCAAAACTAAAATTGATAAAATCATATTTGCGTTAAACTATGTCTCAAGAAAGATTAAATGGGATATTGTGCATTGAAAACGAGGTGTTGGAACAACTTGATCTTGAAGAGTTCATCGATGATTTCGCTTCTCAAAATGCTAGACGATCTAGATATTTAAAAAAAAATTGATATTTATTCTTAATTTCTTTTTTTCTGTATGTGTCACACTTTTTCAATGTTCTAGATGTCGAAAAATGAAGTATATAATTCAGCTTTGGTAATTCTCGGCGAATGAGTTTTTGAAAAGTAAAAGTAGAATATGTATCTAACAATTTAAAAATATTGATGCAACAATATTGTTTAACTTGTAACTGAAATGTTAATTTATTTTATGTTACAATGATTTTTATGTAAAAAATATATTGATTGGGGCCTTTTTTTATTTTTGTCATGGGCCACGAAAATATCAGGACCGGCCCTGTGTTTTAAAGTCATTACAAAGACTGTATGTATAATTTCACTACAAAAGCTCAAATATGTTTCGAACAGCAATTATTCATCACTGGAGGTGCGGATCTTAGAGGTCTAAGAACGGGGAAGGCTCAATTTTCTTTAACATTCTGCTGTTTGTTTTTCGTCATTTTTTGTTTTGATGTTTTTTCTTCCTTTTCGTGTGTTTTCTCTTTTTTGCCGCTGCTTATTGCATCCCTGATGGAGTTCTTTCGACAGTTGCTAGAGTGAGTTCGTAGGGTGCCCTGCACCAGTGCAGACTTCTTTGCTTAGGTTTAGGGAATCTTTGTCTTTTGAATTGTATTTGTAGCTTTTGTGTTTGAGGCTCCGGAGTTTGGTGGTCTCAAGATGTTTTGTTCCCTTCGGGGATACCTAGTTTCCTTCGGGAAGATTCTTTTTTGTACAATTTTAGTTGGGCATCTGGGGCCCTTTGTAGTCCAGCCCGTTGTGGGACTGGAGCTCGGTGTCTTCAGACACATGTAGTTCGTTAACTACGCTTGTATTTTTCAGTATTAATGAAGTTTCTATCGTTTCTGGACAAAAAAAAAAAAAGAGGTTGTAAACCCCTCAATCAGTCAAGTTGTGAAATACAATTTTTTTTTTTTTAAATGAAATACAAAGCAATGTACCAATGTTAATAGAGTATTACAATTTTAAAACTGTAGTTTTCCTTTAGTACATTTAAAACTAGTGTTGGCAAAAGGCAAGTGTAAAAAAACAATTGTCTTATTTGCAAAAAACTCCAACGAGTCCCTATCTAGGTGCTACTCTCTTGGCCGCCTATGATTTTTTTTCAATTCCTCCTCATTAATGGCTAACCACACCTATTCCCCGCTCAGCCATCTAGACACCCTATGCCTCGCTTAGTCCCGATTAGATGCTAGACCTAGTATGTTATCCGACTAACTCCTAGCGACTTCTACGATATTGCTTATCTTCTTCTCAATCTGACTTCTTTTTCTTTTTTTCCTTCTTCCTCTCATCCCATCCATCAATCATAGGATGAGAGAACAGCTTTCGTCACGCACGTATTGTTTTGTCTTTTCTTTTCTTTCTTTTGAAAATATGCTCCTTAGTTTAGCCTGTGAAACTATCAATTTGAATCAATTTGTTAACAATCAATTTGAATCACTTATTACAAAACACAGATCAATTTCAAAGACCTCGTACCATGCTCTTCCACGGATTGGAATATGGGAAACAGAAGAGTGAGTCTTACGTGTGACGGTTACACGGTACGGCAGTGTGTAATGGAATATACTTTTATAGGAAAAAGTAATACTTTTGTCCAAAACAGTAATACGTTTACCCAAAACAGTGATACTTAAAAAATACATATACTTTTGCAAATAAAGGTGATACTTTCGGTATAAACAGTGATACTTTTTATGTCCAAAAAAAATAATATTTTTATTTAATAACAGTGATACTTTTACTACAAAAATGTGATACTTTTTCCCGTCACACGGCCGTCACACCGTGTGACGGTCTCACACAAGTTTTTGTCGAAACAGAATTGACGGGTTTCGAATTTTTCGAAACTCAAACAGTTATCAAATCTTTAAAAGATTAGTTCAACCTAAAGGTAACAATTAGTTCAAAAGAAAGGTGCTTGATTTCTAATTCATACAATCCAAACAACAATCAATTAATTTTACTACTCTGCTCTAAACAGCCACCCGCCCAAACACCCCTATAAAAATCATGTTCCCATAGTATTTTATGTGAAATTTCTGGAATACCCCTACAACTGATTGTTTAAGGGTTAAACCTTAAACGCGATCATGCGATCGATGATTTCATTCTTTTTTTGGGGGGGGGGGGGGGGGTGGTGTTGCAGGAAGGAGTGCTTCATAGTAGAGGTGAGGCTTCTTTTTTTCAAATAAAATAGTAGTTGAATTTTGACACAATAAGATGCAGCCAAGGGCAACTACTATTCTTATTCTTGCCCTTGGGATCTAATTTCTCACCCATAAAACGTACACCACCAACTTCAGCCTCAGGCATTTCGATGGGGGAATACAAACCAACTCACATTAGACGATGCGATATAGCAGTCACAGCTTCGAATCCTTCCCCACCTCTACACCTGTAAAAAGAGTTTGAATTTAACAACCAAGAAGGATAAATGAAAGCCACCCATTAAAAAAGCTTATTAATAACCAGATGCGAGATTTATGGTTGCGACTCGACTACCTTACATGCTCTGCTGTATGTACATAGTTCACCATGGCGCCTGTGCAAGCTCCTGAAACTCAAAATTAAGCTTCTCATTTCTCAAATTGAGAGCCTCGATTTCAGCCTTCAAACTTCCTACAAATGCTTTAAGTTTCAAAGGTGACGCCTCAAGATTGCTTATCTCTTCATCAGCTTGAGTAATTTTTGTTCTCTTTGAGTCGGTAGTCGCTTGGAATTCGCGAGAAATGATGAATAATTTATGCAGCCTATCACGTAGGAACCTGACCCCCATGCCCAGATCTTCGAAAGCTTTGAGAGTTCTCTCCCAGCATTCCAACTGATAGAGAGGTGTGGCAATGTCTGCTGATCTGATACTATCAGCTATATCTGTAGTTTCAGAAATCATTACAACGGCTAGCTTACTGCTGACGCCCTTAATAAGGTGGTTGTGAAGAAACATTTTCTGACTGCAGCATAGATCGTAGTATTTAGTTCTGAGATTTCTTGGGATCTGTGAGTCGAGGATTAGACCATCAACTTGGATCTTGAAATCCTCAAAACCCTTTATACCATCAAAGTAGACAACGGGTTCTGAATATCTGATACCTTCTAGAAGATTGGGACCAAAGTGATCAATGGCAGCGGCATAGTGACCTGTCTCAAGCTTCGTATCAGAAACTAATCTTGCCTTTTTTGTTTCCTGATTGCCTTTTCGCTTACCAACACATGCATTTGCTTCCATTTGGTCGTCCATTTTAACTGCAAATAGTTTTACACATAGTTTCTAGGACAAGTTTAAAATATATAATTTAAATAAAATTTTAAGAAGTGATGCGTCATACAGGTGCTAATTGGCTTGACATTCTGAAAATCACAAGTCTGTAGACCAATTGCATCATCTTCTGTAAATTTGCCTGCTTTCACAGTGTATACCTTCAGAAACCAAACAAAAAGCTATCAAAGGGCCCAGGTGAGAAAATGAAGTGATACAAGTTTACGAGTTTCAAATATCAACAGCCAGATTTGACTGAATAGAGATAAACCAAA
>JAUEKW010133822.1:0-11856 GCA_032274785.1 Ajuga reptans
TAAAATTTTATATAATCTAGTGAATCCCACATTAGGCGCCTACATATTAGGCAATTAGAATATTTGAAAATTCAAAATTTCAAAATAATTCTATTTTAGTAACTTCATTTTGGCGGAAAAAATTACACTTACTAAAAGTAGTGTACTTCTGTTATTATATATATATATAGATATGTCATTTGTGTGTGAATATATGTGTGTATTATATATTACATTTTAAAAATAAAAGTGTCATTTATTGTAGGGTTAATTACAAAATGCAACATGTACTATGAGCATTTTATCACTTTGCAATCTAAACAAAATATTTTTTTCGATTGGAACCTGTATTACACAAAATTTTACTTTTACAACCTCCGACTATATATTCCGGCATATATAGGCCATGTGACTAGCACATGTCAAAAGGACCAATAAGATGGTGACACATAGCACCATTAATTTTTTTTAAAATTTACAAAATAAAAAGAAAATGATATATAAAATATGTTTTTTAAAAATCCATAAAATTCAGAAAAAAATCTGAAAATTATTATGAAAATAGTAAAAAAATAATTTAAAATCCAGAAAAGTTCTGAAAATTAAATTAAAATCCAGAAAATTCAAAAAAAAATTGAAAAGAAAAAAATCTGAAAATAAATTTCTGAATTTTCAGATTTTTGGGCCATTTTAGATTTTTTTTTCTGAATTTTCTGAATTTTAATTTAAATTTCATAAATGTCAAAATAATTTTAAGAAATAAGATTTTTAATTTTTTGGATTGTAAATGAATTTTCAGAAATTTCCAAATAATTTTTAGATTTTTTTTTTTTTAATGAATTTCAGAATTTTTAAAATAATTTTCAGAATTGTTTTTTCTAGATTTTAAATTATTCTTTTACTATTCTCAAAATAATTTTCAGATTTTTTTTCCTGAATTTTCAGGATTTTAATTTAATTTCCATAAATTTTAAAATAATTTTCGGAAATAAGTTTTTAATTTTTTGGATTTTAAATTATTTTCTACTATACATAATAATTTCCAGAATTTGTTTTCTGAATTTTAATGTATTTTCTAGATTTTTTTAAAATATATTTTTATATATCATTTTCTTTTTATTTTGTAATTTGTTGATTTTTATTGGTGCCACGTGTCGCTATCTTATTAGTCCTTTTGGTATGTGCCAGTCACATGGCCTATATATGTCGGATTATATAGCCGGAGGTTGCAAAAGTAAAATCCCGCGTAATACAGGTTCCAATCGAAAAAAATATTTTGTTTAGGTTGCAAAGTGAAAAAATATTTATAGTACAGGTTGCATTTTGTAATTAACCCTTTATTGTATACATCATCTTTTGGTTTTAGAAATTACATGATTTATACTTCATTAGCCTACTCAAATAAAATATAAATAGATAAATGTAAAATGTATCTACTATTTGTGCTACTGTACTAAACCTTAGATTTTTTTTGTTCTATAAAATTATATTTCACTTGGGTTAAAAATAAAAAAAAAAATCACTTGCCCACTTAATAAAAAAAAAGTACAAAAAATATTTTAAGACTAAATATTGATGATATGAAATATGACAATCTATCGAGAACAATTGTAATTTTTTTACTAGATTAACTTTTTTAATTTGTATTTTTTAAAGATTTTATATGTTTTTAATCTCTAGAATTTGTATATATTAATTATGTCTTTTTAACAATCTCTTACTATTTTGAATTGCATGATTTTAGATTTTATTCCGTGTAATATTTTATATAGTTGTACGTAACTTATTCGAAAATTCTGAATCCGTCACTAAATTACATGTTGTATTACTTAGTACACACTTTGAATAATAACTCTTTATTTAGTCTTTGGAAGGTAATGATTAGAAGAGGGAGAAAGCTTGAGAAATGGATCATTTAGAGTGAACTTCAGTGGAGTTGGGTGATGATAGATACATATATATATTATATATATATATATATATGTGTATCTATCATTTCACAACTCTACTGAAATTTACTCTAGAGAATCCGGATCCGAAAGCTTGCGCCCTATCTGACTTAAATTTTCTTTGTAGGAATATCAAGGACAATAAGCACCACATTATCATTCAGCTATAAAAAAAACAATAGAGATATGCAAAACATTAATATAATTAAGAATTTCATTTTATATTTATGTTATTATTATAAATATATCTAGAAATACTTAAATTTTAAATCACCTCATAGACCTTGCATAACTCCTCTTTCTCTCTCATTTTTAAATTTCTTAAAATATTTCTCCAACATTCTAAAAGCACAAATAACTTTTTGATTTTTTTTTTTTTACTTACAAAGGATAAAAACCAATGTTATTTTCTCAATATTTAATATAATACCCACATTGAATATTTTGATGTAAAATATTAAGTTTAAAATAAGCAATTGTTTGTTGGTTGATTATTGAACTTAGATTTGTATAATTATTGTGTGTTGAACTATTTGTATTGGATTCACGCTGCAAATACTAATAATTTTTTTTTTACTAAAATAAAAAGTTCTTGGATAATTATTAAAAAATTAAATTAATCAATTTATGTTTTTAATTTTGTTACAAATAAATATATTTCATTATCGTGCATTGTACGATAGGAGGAATTCTAATTTGCACTAATTATCTTGAAGAGTAAGTGTGTTATTCACTCATTAAAAATCATTTCTTAAATGACAATTATTTTTAACGAGATGATAATATGTACAATGTAAATTGAAGTTATAATTGCTTAAACTAAATCCACACCGTGGACAATCAAATCAATGTAAAATTAAACGAACTCCATAATAAATATGGATCTGAATCCTCTATAATTAATTCATAATGCAGTTAGAGAGCAACACACATACTTGTAGTTGTTGGTAGCTGATAGCGAAGTCGTTTGAAAAGGATAAAAAAAAAAAAAAATGTGGTACAAGTTACCGCTATTAGACGGTCTATACCCATCGCCGATAATAAATGGAAAAGCTAACCAAATTAATGAGAAATTGAATAAAACCACCCACACCAAATGTTTTGAGTTGAAGGATAACCGAAAGTCCTGGTCCATATTAGATTTTCTATTTCTTATATGATATTTTAGAATAATTATTATACGTCACCAGAATAATTACGACACAGTATGAGTTAATTAATTGAGTAATACTTATGTGTCCGAGATGTATGGATCTTCTTTTATACAATGGGTTGATCCAAATTCGATTTTCAAAAAGATATTAGTTTTTCGTGAAAAAATATTAATCGCTGAAAAATGGATGTACATGAATGAACTTCAAATTCACTTTTTTTTAGGCCTAGATGGCGAAAAAGCATCACATAATTGACCAAAAGTATTACTTTTTTTAATAGAAGTATCGGTCCAAGTGATAATTTCATTTATAATTTTATTAAAACAAGTCATTTTTTTTTGCCAATTAAGTAGAGGTGGGAAAATTGACCCAGCCCGATGGGCCGGCCCGCCCTTGCCCGATATTTGGATGGGCTGGGCCATAAAATATTAGGCCCGAATTACTTTTGGCCCAGCCCGGCCCGAAAAGCAAAAAGGCCGACGGTCCGATGGGTAGCCCGAAAATTCTAGTATAATATAAGGGGATAAGATGGGATGAGCCAACTAATTTTAGGCCCGAATTATTTTTGGCCCTGCCCGAAATTTGTCATGGGCCTGATGGGCCCGGCCAGAACGGGCCGGGTGGCCCGAATTGCCACATCTACAATTAAGTGATACTCTTTGAGTAGAAAAGTAATACTTTTAGAATTAGTTCGACATGTCTCACATAAAAGATCCATGCTTTTGTGGCATATAATTTTTTATCTAATTGATTATATCAATCAACATATAGTGACGTGTAGTGATTACTTTGGAATATAAAATAGAACACATTTTGAAATAAAGAATCTCATATAATCTGAACAGAATTCATTAAGACTATGTTTGATTGCGGCTGAGGAAAGTTGAGATACTGTTGGTTGGGGTAGATAAGTTAGGGGTAAATAGAGAGAGAAGAGAGAATGCCACGTCTTTTCAATTACAGAGGAGAGGGGAAAGTTAAAAAGCACGCAACTGTGCAACTTACCACAATCAAATAATGTCCCCAACCTTACTTATGCCAAACATTTCCACGTTGCCCCCAGCTAGGGGTGGCAATTTGGGTTGGGTCCGTGTTGATGAGTTGGGTCGTAGTGGGTTCGTGGGTAAATTATCTAAACCCAAACCCAACTAATTTATTAAACGTGTTAGAAAATCAGAACCCGCACCCAACCCGCTAATTTCACGTGTCAACCTATTAACCCATTTATAACCCGCATAAATTAGAAAATGTGTTTGTGTGTATTTAATATTTATTAGTTGTAAAAATTGCATATTATATAAAATGTCTAAAAAACAAACAATTCAAGTATAAGTCACTAATAAGTGATAGTTAAAATGAAATTTCCTTGGTTGACTTGATGTAGTTGATAAACGACCTATATTTACAATTAAATAAACACAAAGAAATGTTAGAGCAGATTGTACTTCACATTTTCAACTCTTAACCAACATAGAGTCTACTTCACTCTTCTTAAGGCTCAAACCCATAATGTCTTGAGTTATTTCTTCTAAATTTACTTCATTCTTTGGTATTTTTACATTTACTTTTTTAGATTCTTTTTATAATGATAACTTAAAAATAAAAATAAAATAAATATTTTTGTTATTAATTATATAAATGGGTTAAACGGGTTGACCCACGTTCAACCCGCGTCAACCCATTTTGTTAGCGTATTTGATGGGTTCGACCCATTTAACCCATGAACCCATTATGCATCTACCCAAACCTGCTTAAAGCGAGTTAAGTTCGTGTTGGGTTGACATGTCGGGACCCATATTACCACCCTTACCCCTGCATCAATCGGTTGAAAGCAACACTAATCAAACATAGCCTAAGGATTTATCGGAATAGCAACTTCCCTGAGTATAAATAATTAATAATTAATTAAAACATAAATGAGTCGGTACCCGATTACCCTTTACTAAACCACTGCGGTTAGTGAGACAGCTTGCTTATAAGTTGTAATTAACAAATCTGTTTACTTTTGTTTTTATAAACAGAATCATTTAATATGTTGCTCTCTCTCCGTACTATGTATATATAACTATACATATATGCTGTGTGAGTGTATATGTGTGTCAGTGTGTGTGCTGTGCTCACCGAGAGTACTTGTGTTCTTTTTCGGATTTGGATCCTCTACATTTCATTTAGTGAATTTCTTGTAAATTTCGGAGAGATAAAGACACATGCTAATAAAAAATATTATAAGTACATACTCAATTTATTTATTTATTTTATTGTGTGTGTCTTTCTCTCTCCGAAATTTTACAAAAAATTTATCAAAAGGAAATGTAGAGGATCCAAATCCGTTCTTTTTCATGTACTCCACTCCGCAGAAATCATTCGAACAGAAAAAAGAGCTTTACCTTTTAATTTTGTCGATTTATTTAATCCTCATTAACATTTGATAGCAGATTGATTGGAACTGTGTAAACAATATACTTATATATACATTGCAGCGGGGGCTTTAAGTGCCGGCAATGACTGGCTGTGTGTTGTCGCTGATGGTGGCGGCGGTTACTATTGCAACGGTCACCTTTGTGTCGGTGGTGAGCGGCGGCGGTGGAATTCAAAGAGTGCTTACTCTGGAGAGGGCGTTTCCGGTTGACGAGAAGCAGGACCTTGAAGTGATTAAAGCTCGGGACCGTGCGCGCCACGCGCGTATGTTGCAGAGCTTTTCCGGTGGCATCGTGGATTTCCCGGTCGTCGGGACCTCCGACCCCTACATCGTTGGGTAACTTTACCCCAATTCTCAATATTTATTTGTTTTTCAGTAACCTCTGTTTGTGTAGTTATATTGGTTTTTCGTTCTGGTATTTAAACTGACAGTATTTTGGAGTTGCTGACTGAATGCAATAACTGAAGTTCTTCAACAATTAGCTTCTCTCTGTCTCTCTCTCTCTCTCTCTCACTGGTAGTTGTTAAATTTGTCTTCCAGGATATGAACTTCCTATATATGTGAAGTAGCTTGACAATTCCTGAAATAGCTTGATACTTCTTAACATTGTGTTCCTCTAATTCAAGTTGGAAACCGAAGCTCTGAACAGTGTCTTTTTGTTGTTTTTCTTCATGTAAATACACTTTTCCGAGTTTGCTATCAGGTTCCTTTTTCTCCGTGTGGTTCAATGATTTTGTGGGCCTGAAATGTTAGTTTCTTGACAATTATTGCACCCACTTATGATTATTTAATAATTCAATCTTTACTTGTCTTCTCCTTCCTCATAATTGACAAAGTTGTTCACCTTTCCAGACTTTATTTTACAAAAGTGAGATTAGGATCTCCACCACGAGACTTCAATGTGCAGATTGACACCGGGAGCGACATCTTGTGGGTGGCTTGCAGTACGTGTACTGACTGCCCACAGAATACTGGACTAGGAGTAAGTTCTCTCTATTCATTTTATTATATGCCCTTTGTTGTGTTTTCTCTGATATTCGATTGAAGTGAATGAGTTTGACTTGGACTAATGCTAAGATCTGCTTGCAGATTCCTCTCAATTTCTTCAATGCTTCTGCATCTTCAACTGTTTCTCCTATTTCCTGCTCGGATAATATATGTGCTTCCATAGTTCAAACTGCATCTGCTGAATGCTTTGGTGAAGGCAATCAATGTGGTTACTCATTTCAATATGGAGATGGAAGTGGCACTGCTGGTTTTTATGTATCTGATCTGCTTTATTTTGATACAATTTTGGATACCTCACTTGTAGCTAATTCGTCTGCTCCTATCATCTTTGGGTAAGCTATTTTGGGCAATGGAAAGAAATTTGGTCTATTGAACATTTAATCTTGTTATGTTTTACTTCTATCTCATGTTTATTCGAGCTTGTGACTAATAAAGTTTCAATGTGTTGATATGTGGACATAGGTGCAGTACATCTTTGTTTGGCGACTTAACTAGATCAGATAGAGCAGTTGATGGAATATTCGGGTTTGGAAGGCAGGATCTTTCAGTAATATCACAATTGTCATCACGTAGAATTACACCTAAAGTATTTTCCCATTGCTTGAAAGGAGAGGGCAATGGTGGGGGCATATTAGTTCTTGGTGAGATATTGGATCCAAGAATCGTTTATACGCCCCTTGTTCCATCACAGTAAGTACATCTTCTACAAAATGAGTTTTTTATTTCTTTTTTTTTTCCCTTTGGCATTTTCATAGTTAGTTGATTCTTACACATGTAAATTACAATACGTAGGATTGACCATTGAACAAAACTCGCTACAATTAGAAATTTGAATTTCATACACTTGATGGGCATCTAATTAGTCAGCATATCTTTGATCCTTATATGTGAGTAAACTGCATTTATGTTAGGTACTAGGGAGGCCACGGCGTAACCTCATTTATCGTTTTTTGGTCATAAGAATCATAACATCAAGAAAGATTCTAAATCTTTGTCTTTGTCCCCGTATATTTATTCATGTGCTTTGTTTCTTCAATAGAGTGTTTACAATTTTTGAGGGGCACTTAGATGTGAGTTATTTGGCCCCACAGCTTAAAACTGCATTTAGTTAATAATACTTATGATCATACTGGAAGGTTCATGATATTCTTTATTTATTCACACTGATGAAGAGCTCTGGTTAGTGGTATAGGCACTGTTCATGCAATCTCTACAAGTAATTAATTAATCGGCGCCATTACTTTAAAATTGAACTTTTGTGCTACTTTGGGGTAACAGCACTTTGCCTTAAATTGTTGGTTTCTCAGAGTTGTAGTGGATCTTGCACTAGGGCCTTTCCACTTAGAATTAGGTATGCAATAATGCATACCATATTCCCCTGAAACCAGCTGCATAGAAGAAAATGATAAGATGAAACTGCATTGGTAAATTTTGAAACATGATTACATCTTTGATGATTCTAAAGTATTTGATTTTTATTGCTAATGTTTCAGGTCTCACTACAATTTATATCTACAGAGCATTTCTGTCAATGGACAATTATTACCAATTGATCAAGCAGTATTTACGACATCAGGCAACCAGGGAACCATTGTGGATTCCGGAACAACTTTGGCATATCTTGTGGAAGGAGCATATGCTCCTTTTGTGGCTGCTGTAAATATCTACATTGATCTAATCCCCCCCGCCTCCCTCCTTTCTCTGTGTGGGTTGTGAGCATGTGTATTTGTGTTTTTTCTTTGAGCCTGACAAATTTCAACTACTAGATTAAATTCATTTCATATATCAAATGATTTCCCGGGAATGAAATCTTCATCTCGTCTATAAGTCCAACATTTGTTGTAAGTGATACTTAGGTGCCAGATGGATCATATCTTTTAAATTTTCTGGCTTCCTAAGATTTTAGTTATATCGAGTAGATGGCACAAACACGAGACTTTGCCTCATTTGGACCCATTTGACAATTAGGTCTTGAGAAATTGATCCATTATAGTGAGTAACTTACCGTTTATTGCTACTCTTACCGTGATCACGTACTGGTCCTGCAGATAACTGAAGTAGTCTCTTCAATGGCTAAACCAATTCTCACCAAAGGAAACCAATGCTATCTAGTCTCTACAAGGTTTGGCTTTTTCCCTTTCTTCTCATAAGTTTGTCTTCAGTGCTATTATAATAAACGATTGTTTAAAAAAGACTCTTGATCAAAGATTTGTGAAAACTTGAATAAGGTTTTCTTCTCTAATCAGTGTAGCTGAGATATTTCCACCAGTTGCTTTCAATTTTGCTGGGGGTGCATCGTTGTTTCTAAGACCAATTGACTACCTCATACACATGGGCTTTCTTGTGAGTATCCCACTCTCTACATTTAATATACTATTTCGTTAAAATTACGTTTAAAGAAATGCGAGTGTTTTTCTCACCACTGGTATTAATTTGATTTGATTTATTATGACCATAATTATCGTTGTCGGCATAGCTGTTGCTATATCTTGTCATTGTAATCATTTTCTCTGATGTCTCTCAGAAAGTTAAAAAAATAGTTGCTACCTTTTCCAGGATGGTGCTGAAATGTGGTGTGTGGGCTTTATAAAAGTTCAGAATCAAGGCACAACCATTTTAGGAGGTTTGTTTTCTTAAATAGACAATGATCTAATGTCTCATGAGCTAATTGCCTCCCAATTGTTTTGCCTTCGATTTTTAGTTCAAGCTATAAAGCTTGTGATCTGCAAATCTAACGAACAATATGCAATGATGAAGAAGACCTTGGAATCAAATGCCATCATTTTCCTTAGTCTTTCCTACAGCTGTGCTTGCAACTTGATCTGAGTATACACAAAATGTTGAGGGAAAGACGGATTGAAATAGAATAGGCCATACTGTAAGTCAGGCCAGGCCTAAAGCAGGTGGCAGAGTCCTGAAATAAATGTCAAATAATTTATTAAGTTTTACTAAAAAAGAAAAACAGAAAAAAGAAAAAAAGTCTAGCTCTGCCTCTGTGCTTACATACCTGAACCTCAGTCGTGCTTTGTTTCGTCTGTGACACCAATCATTACATTCTTGCCTTTATAGCATAAAATGTACAAGGATCCATAAAGCACTAAAAATCATCATAGTGCATTTTGTGTTCCATGTTTGTGTAGGTTGATTTACTATTCTTTGGATACTATTAGCTCGTCATTTTTATCATTTCAAATTTTATCAAGACTTGATTTGCTTAAGCTCTAACCTTTGTCAATATGGTTTAACATTGAGCCAAGTTGGCTCAACCAGCTATTGAGTAGTTATGTAGATGTTTCTACCTAGTTGGTGATAGGTATGTTTGCTCTAGAATATAAACCTAATCCTCTGTAGGATCAAACATCTTTCTTATCCATGACATCTGCCGATCTGTTTGTCAACATACGAAGTAAAGATTTACACTGCTATTTAACTATCCCGCCACTACTCTTGTTTGTTTCCAGATCTTGTTCTCAAGGATAAAATCTTTGTTTATGATCTGGCTCACCAAAGACTTGGATGGGCAGACTATGATTGTAAGTTAACCACTTCGATCCAATTCATATAAAACTGGTTGTAAACTCCAATTCTACTGTTCAAATTACGGTACCTTTTTCAGGTTCTTTGTCTGTGAATGTGTCATTAACTTCTAGCAAAGATGAATTTATGAACGCTGGACAGTTGAGTGTTGGCAGCAGCTCGTCAAGTAGTGTTCCCTTCAATATAATGCGTAAGCAAACTATTGGTCTCGTGCTGGTACTGATGATGATCAGGTGCCACTTCTTGTAAATTAATTTTTCTTGTCTTTTTCTTGTTTATAGGCTTTGCCAATTTATATTTGTAGCAATTGGCAGTCAGTTATTTTCTCTTCTTCTTTTCCAAGAAAGATGTGCATTAGGCTTTATTTTTTCATCTTTAATTTTATTCTTTTCTGGGGCTGTAATATGTATTCCTCAGATATTCAGATTCATCTTGTATTCTGGTTAAAGTAGCCGGTTTTGATTCCTTAAGGATGTAATACTTGTTTGTAGTTTTTTCCTTGATGGTGGTTGAATTTGTACAGGGGAGTATTATTTTTCAAACTGACCTCTCTTGAAAACATTCTCTTGCATCCTTTACATTTTTCTTTTGTAAATTTCGAAGAGATACAAGATGAAATAAGATTCGGAATTTACTGGAAATTCATGCAATGAAAAAGTAGAGGCAAAAAAGGAAAAACATACTTTGATCTTATTTTGGTATATTTTGTAACTGGGACAGGATTATTCCAGTATTATTGTGCACTTTTGCTTTTTAAGCTTTCTTTATAATTCAAATTTGAACCCTAAGTTATATTTTTGTAAAAATAGACTCTTTTAACTTTTAGGTCAAACAAATCCTTGAAGTTCTAATTACAAAACAAATAAGATATTTCCAAATACTAAAACTTACTAAATAAAATAATAAATATAAAAATTATTTAATAAATAATTAAGTAAATTAATAAAATATCAAAATGTTGGGTAGTTTAAAAATAATTTTTTTTAAATATTCAATAGATCCAGAAACTCAAAAAGCCTTTAAATTTTTTAAATTAAGGAAATAAAATATTTTAAGAGTATAATAAGACATAAGAAACCCCAAACTATACACTACTTTTTATATTTAAATTATTAAACAGTTTATATTTTAAGTTGTTTATTGACTTATTTAAATATATTTATAATTTAATATTTTAACTTAAATTTATAGATAATTTCCAAATTTATTTATTTATATTAATATTTAAGAGGGTGTTTCAAATTTAGAAATCCAGAGACTTATTTTGCCTATTTTAAGAGGGGATCCCAAGGATAGACGGTATTGGAAGTATGACAGTAAGGGCAAGTACTCAGTCAAGAGTGGGTATAGCCTTATAGGTTGGCGATTGGAGGCTTCAGCCCACCTTCTTCGTCTTCCTCTTTTAGAGGGGGGTGGTAGAAATTTATATGGGCTTTATCTCTCCCTCCGAAGGTAAGGATTGTTTTTGTGGCAAGTATCATGTGATTATGTGGCTTTACCTTATCACCTCGCTCGACATCATGTCCCTGTTGACCCGATTTGTCCTATGTGCAATAACAATTTGGGACATACTATGCATTGTCTGTTTTTTTGCAAGCTCTCGAAGCAATTTTGGAAGGATACTTGTTTTTGGCCTACTCTTAAGACGTTACAAACGGTCTCTTTTATTGAATGTGGAGAAGTGGTGAATGACTTGTATGGATCTTCCTTATTCGTTTTATTTGCGACGGCATTGTGGGCTTTATGGGGGTCATATTGCCGTTATAAACATGGTGATACAGATGTCTGGAAGATGCCGTCATGGATTTGG
>JAUEKW010133841.1:0-11854 GCA_032274785.1 Ajuga reptans
GCAAAATCCGTTGGAATTACCGTTGGAATATGCTTATGTTGGAAATTCCAATGGCAAATTCCAAGGCTTTTTCCAACAGCTGTGGAAATATCCGTTGGAATTTTTCAGAATTCCAATGGATTTTTGTTCCGTTGGAATTTGATAATTTTCTTGTAGTGCGTGTTTATTTTTTATATTTATATTATATTGTAAAATATATTAAAATTTAATGTATGAAAAAATATTGTAATAGAAACTCATGTTACTCTTAATATTCACTAACAATGCATATTAAAAGGATATTAAATTAAAAGCAACAGATTATTTGCTCGAAGCTCAATAAACACAAATATATATCTCATAAATATAGTATGCTAAAAGCGTACTAAAGAAAACATTATTTTGACACTTTTATAAAAATAATATATTGAGTTTAGGAAATGCATCAATCACTAATTGTCAATGCATAAGTAAATAAAAATCGAGTTTCTTAATAGAATATAAAAGAAAATTAACCATAACTTTAGAAAATATATTTTCTAATCCCTAATATATAAATCTCAAATTATAATTTACTATCATCCGCTACCGCAACCAACTTCACTACCTGAAGTTATATATATCAATTTAATTATGTAATTCTTTAGAAAAAAACACATATAATAAATAAGGAAATAAGTTAACACTACGGTTTCCTAAACCGTAGTGGTCGGGTTGTGATGGCTTATGATCCGATATTATGAACTGCTCGTCTAGGGTTAGGGTTCGGGTTAGGGTTTCCTAAACTCACCCTTTTGTGAGCTTCTTCCACGGCAGCTCGCCGGCCGTTTCTCTTCCGGCTTGTATAGTCTGAATCAGTGTCTTCTTCCCTCCTTGGCTTCTGCTCCCTGAGTAGTTGCGGTGGGACGCGTCTTTCGCTGTGTTTTGAATCTATTTGATTTTACGTCTAGCCTTGCTGCCGGGTGGTGATGGCTTATGATCCGATTTCCTCCCTCACGGACTTGTGGACGTCTTTAGATCTCAATGAGGCTGAGGACGTCATTGTGCTGGGGAGGGGGGGGGGGGCGGCGGCGGTTACGAACACTTATCTCTATGGTAGATTCGTGCTGAATCAGAATATTGGCTTAAAAGACTTGCAGAATGCTCTTCGCAAGATTTAGCATCTAGATGGTGTTTTTGAAGTCACATCTATCGGTAATGGCATACTTGCGTTTCGCTTCGGCTCTACGTCGGAATGTGACAGAATTTTCAAGCACCAGGCATGGAATTTCAATTGCGCTCTGCTGGCGCTGGATCATCTTACCGGCGATGCTAAGCCAGAATCTTTGACGATCTTTTATGTGCCGTTCTGGTACAAATACATGAATTACAGTTCCGACATATGACGGTGGATGTGGGTCGGGCGATCGGGTCAAAAATTGGAGAGGTTCTCACGGTGGATACTCCCCGGGTTCTTAGAAAATATCTATGTGTTCGTGTGAAGGTGGATATACGCAAACTGCTGTTAAGGGGTACTACTGTTTCAATTCAAGGTACCAAGGACCTGGTGTTGTTTAGATATGAGAAATTATCCAAATTCTGTTATGGGTGTGGTCGTCTTGACTATACGGTGGTGGAACGACGGGGTCTGGTAGTGATCAATTTGGAGCCTGGTTGAGGGCCGATGGGCAAGGTCTATCTACGAGTGGTACGGTGGCGGGGATGGTGGCAGGCCTGGCGAGGGGGGGACAGGTCCCCGTCGGTGAACACGGTGGACGAACCGGCTGCTAATTCTGTGGCAGCAGAATCTGAGCTCGGTTCTGACGGGGGTGGGGGTTCGCACGGAATGGATAATAGTGTGAGGGAATTCACAGCTCTCCGTAAAGTTGCTGTCATGCCATTTAATTCTGAGATTAATGCAGAAAATGTTAACAGTGTTGCTACGCCTCCTACGACACGTAGTCTTTTGCTTGGGGGCTGTTAGAAGATGATGGAGGCTGCTCGGGAGTGGAAGCTTCAATGGGGTTGGTACCTGTTGCTCAGGCTTTGACGGATGGTGATTATGTGTTTAAATCATTGGGAGCGGTGGGGAATGGACGGAGCGGGATGGTACGTAAAAGGAGTGGTCCTCGAGGCAGTCGTGGGAGTCGAATACGAATAAAGGATGGGGCTGTGTCGAAAACTGATTTTTCGTGGGGCTGTTGAAAAAAAAGAAAAGCTAAATTTGATGCTATGGAAATAGACGGGAATGTGGTGGAAAAAAGGCAGTGTATTATCCCAGTGGACGTTTCTCTTGCAACGGGCTTTGATTCGGTTACTGACGCTGACAATTTTATTTTGCCGGTGACTGGCGAGAACCAGCACCGCCAGTCGCCATGAAACTGATCACTTGGAATGTACGTGGTTTGGGGAGCCCACGTGCATTCCGGAATGTACGATAGCTTGTTACCAAATTTCATCCCGATATTTTATTTATTTCAGAGTCAAAGTTGTCGTCAAATGCTTGTTCTAGACTTCGTGTGTCGCTTGGTTTTTCCGGTATGTTTAATGTTAACTCTGTTGGCCGTAGTGGTGGTCTCATTTTATTTTGGAATGCTGAATTGGATGTACGTATTTTATCTTTTTCTAAGGGGTATATTGATTCTATTGTTTATTCGCATGCGTGTTCGTGGCGTTTTACGGGTTTTTATGGTAACCCTGTTGCTCATTTAAGAAATCAGTCTTGGCTTTTACTGCGCCGTCTCTATGCTATGCCGGAATTACATTCTTTACTGTGGTTGATTGGGGTAATTTCAATGAAATCCTTTATGATTCGGAAAAGTTTGGGGGAGCACCGCGTGCTTTTAATCAGATGAATTTATTCTCCTCAGTTTTGTCTGATATTGATGTTATTGATTTGGGTTGCTCTGGTGAATTTTATACATGGATAAAGGGTGTGGGTTCAGTCGATATTTTGATGGAAAGGTTGGACCGCTATGTGGCTAGTCTAAACTAGCGAACTCTATTCCCAATGGCTAAGGTGACCAATCTGGATTTTTTTGGTTTGGATCATAGGGCTGTCTGTATATCTTTGAATGTTTTGTCCCCGAGAAATTATATTGTGCATAAGTCACGGCTTTTCTTAGAGAATAAATGGCTGTTGGAGCCTTCTTTTATTGATAATGTTAAGAATGCTTGGATCTCGAGCTCTGGTTCTTTTTCCTTCAGAATGGAGAATATTCGGAAGTTCATGTGTGGGTGGAGTCGGGGAAAGTATTGTAATCCGATCAAAGAAATTGGCAAGACGCGCAAGGAGCTTGATTTGGCTCTTCGTCCAATCAATGATATGATTGATTATGCTCGGGTTGGTGAGCTAAATCGCAAATTGGAGGGTCTTTTATCTAAGGATGAAATTCACTGGCAGCAGCGCTCTAGAACGAACTGGCTACAGAATGGAGATCGCAATACTAAATACTTTCATATTGTTTCTAAGGAAAGAAGAAAGAAGAATGCCATTAAGGGACTTCTGAATTCTCATGGGGATTGGTGTACTTCTGATGGTACGATCCGGGATATGATTGTGGGTTTCTACACGGAGCTTTTTACCTCCTCCAATCCGGCTATTTCTGATATAGAGAGGGTTCTTGAAGATATTGTTCCACGTATTATTGATTTACTGCAGATATGGACTCTTATCTCTCGAAGCCGTTTTCAAAGGAAGAGGTTCGCAAGGCTTTATTCGATATGCATCCATCTAAGGCGCCTGGAATAGATGGGTTTAATGCTAATTTCTTCCACAAATCATGGAACTTTATAGGTGACGATCTAACTGAGGAGGTGTTGAGTATCCTTAATGGTGAAGCTGACTTTGGAGAGTGGAATAAAACACTCGTGACTTTAATTCCAGAGAACTCTGAACTGCGTCACCTGAAAGATTATCGACCAATCAGCCTCTGATCTACCATCTACCAATCTGAAAGATTGGGCCTATGCTTGATAAAATTGTTGATCCTGAACAGAGTGCGTTCATCCCAGGGAGACTGATCACGGATAATGTGCTTATTGGGTTTAAATGTATGCATTGGATTCGATGCAATAAGAGTGTTCGATCCGGGTTTTGTGCTTTAAAGTTGGATATGAGCAAAGCCTATGATCGGGTAGAATGGGCTTTCTTATGTGGGCTTCTTCGTAAATTGGGTTTTGGTGAGAAGCTGATCTCTCTTATTTGGAAGTGTCTTTCGTCAGTTACATACTCTTTCAATTTAAATGAAGAAGTGGTAGGACATGTGTTTCCATCAAGGGGTCTTCGACAAGGGGATCCGCTTTCTCCACTCCTATTTGCTTTATGTTCTCAGGGTTTCTCGTCTGTGCTGAACTCTGCTCGTGATAGGGGTTCTTTTCGAGGTGTGAAAGTTGCTTCCACTTGTCCAGAAATTTCTCATCTGTTTTTCACCGATGATAGTTTACTCTTCTTCCGTGCCTCGGCTATTGAATCGGCCAATGTTAAGCAGTGTCTGAGTCTCTATGAACGAGCATCAGGACAGTTGATCAATTACAAGAAGTCGGCAATTACCTTTAGTCCAGCGGTTTCTAACCAAATTGTGGAGGAGATTAAACGTCAGCTATCTATTTCAGTGGTGCAAGGTCACGATCTCTACCTGGGTTTGCCAACCTTTTCACTTCGCAGTAAAAAGATTCAATTTCAATTCCTAAGAGATCGTGTCTCAAAGAGAATTGCACAGTGGAAGTCTAAGCTATTTTCTAGGGGGGGTAAAATGGTCCTTATTCAGTCGGTGTTACAAGCTATTCCCACGTATGTCATGTCCTGTTTCCGAATCCCGGTGTCCATTTGTAAACAAATTCAGCAACTTTGTGCCCAATTTTAGTTGGGAGCGTCAGAGGAGAGTAAGGGTATGCATTGGGCTCGTTGGGATATGCTTTCAAAGCCAAATGAGAATGGGGGCTTGGGCTTTCGTGATCTTATATACTTCAATAAAGCTTTGCTTGCAAAACAGATTTGGAGGTTCATCTTTAATCCGGATTCTCTGGTCGCCAGACTATTCAAAGGAAGATATTTTAAACATTGTGATGTGCTGGAGGCTGACGTAGGAGCTAATCCTTCCTTTATTTGGAGATCCCTTTGTTGGAGCCGGGACGTTATGGATAAGGGGCTCATGTAGCATGTTGGTGATAGACGTTCAATTGCACTATTCAAGGATAGCTGGGTGCTTGGTCTGGCATCTGGTCGTATCTCCTCCAGGCATGGTGTGTTCGGTACTTCTCTTTCTCACTTTATTACTAGTGGCAAAAATTGGGACGAGGAGAAGCTTCGTACGACATTTGCTTCATTTGAGGTAGATGCCATATTGGATATTCCTCTTAGCGAGAGAGCACGGTCTGATAGAAGATACTGGCGTTTTGATGGAAAGGGATGCTATTCGGTTAAAAGCGGATATAAAGCTATTATGGATGATGTTGTCCCTTATGCCCAATCGAGCTCCAATTCGATGGCATGGTGGAAACGCATGTGGTCTTTGTCTTTACCTCCAAACGTTGGTATCTTTTGCTGGCAAGCTTGTTCGGATTTCTTAGCCCTCCCCTTAAATCTTGTGAATCATCATGTGCCTATATCCCCGATTTGCTATCTTTGTGCCAAAATGGTGGGATCAACAACACATGGTTTAATCTTTTGTGAACGAGTGAAACTATTGTGGAAATCATCTTGTTTTTTGCAGTCTCTGAAAGTTATGCGTGATTCGTCTTTTAAAGATTGTTGTGAAATAGTTTATGATTTGTTTGGGGAAGTGCTGTTGTGCGAATTTATTATTGCATGCTGGTTTGTTTGGCAAGCTATGTGTAAGTATAGACATAAACGGGAGGCCGTGTAGGTGCTGCCTTGTTGGTCGAGTGTGAGTAGTTTTTGTAAGAATTTTGTTTCTGCTCGCTAGGCACTTTATACTAGGATATCTATTGTTACAAATGAGTCTCCGATGGGAGTCGCTAGGGATTGCGAGCAGGTGCGATGGATATCGCCGGGGGATGGCGAACTTCGGTTGGATGTGGATGCGGCGTTTAATGATGATAAAGGTTTATTTGGTATTGGCTTTATCATTCGGGATCATCATGGGAATGTGTTAGCAGCGGCGGCTCATAGAATCCAAAGGCCTGCTTCTGTTAAAATTGTAAAATTGGAAGCAATGAAGTGTGGTCTCCAATTTTTCTTGGATTGTGGTTACCATCCAATTTGTGTGTTTTCTGATTCTCTTCTCGCCGTGCAAGCAGTTACGACGAGGGAGAATCCATTTGATTATTGTGGTTTTTTTATGGATGATCTCGACTCTTTACTTAGTGCTAATTTGGTTGTTAGTGTCAACCATTGTCGTCGGGAGTGTAACCGAGTTGCTCATGCTCTTGCTCAATTTTCTATTTCTTCCCCTCATCCGTCTGTGTGGGTTGGGGTGGATATTCCTAGTTGGATCACGAGTCTTGTACTGAACGATTTGGTTTAATGTATAAGATTCATGGTTTTGATAAAAAAAAAAGTTAACACTACGAAAATTTATTGTTAATATTTTAGATATAATATTTTATTTCTAGGAAATCAAATACTTTTTAATATATTCTATATGGGTGTCAAATATTTGTTGGAACTAATTCCAACTGAAAAAATCCAATGAAAATAATATGCTAGAATACTGTTGGAAATAATTCCAACGGTAAAATAGACCGCTGGAATACTGTTGGAAAAGTTTCAAAATGAACTATTGGAAAATATTCCAACGGAAGCGTACCGTTGGAATAACCGTTGGAAAATCTATTGGAATTAATGTTGGAAACTATTCCAACGGAACAAGGCTGTTGGAATAGGTGTTGGAATTACCGTTGGAAAGAGCATAGGAAAGACCGTTGGAAACCATTCCAACGGAAAATTAGCATTGGAAAGGCTATTGGAAAAAATTCCAACGGATCCTTTCAGTTGGAATTGGCGTTGGAAAATAATCTATCATACAATAATTCCAACGGCATTCACCGTTGGAATTTCCGTTGGAATCAGTTTTCCGTTGGAATAATAATTGTTGGGATGAAATTCCAACGGCCACTTTTCCAACGACATAAAAATCGTTGGAATTTCCGTTGGAATTGATAATTCTAACGGATAATGTCTATATTCCAACGAATTTTTGGCCGTTGGAATTTACCAGTTTTCTTGTAGTGAATTAAATATCCTAAAAATTATTAATTTGATATATTAATTAGAAAAAATAGAATAAAAAAGAAAACGTTATATACAATTTATTATAGTTGAAAACCGCAAAATATAATTAAAAAAAAAAGAGAGAGATTGAAATGTGCATAACTCCCTTTGTTGGTTTCCACGTCCTAATCTGTCTCTCTCTCCATCTCCCTCTCTCACTCCCTCTCATTCTCGGATTAAAATGTGCATAACTTTGTTTGTTTCCACGTCCTAATGTTTCCTCTCTCTCTCTCTCCTTCTTGGATTCTTATCCCCTGCTGTGAGGAAGAAATATAGCAGGGGTGAAGCGGTTAATAAAGAGTACAAAAATAAAATTATATTACCATCTACCAAACAAGTATGATGATAAAATATGTAACCAAACATCTCATTTAGAGGGTGTTTGGCTAAGCTTATAAGCTCTTCAAAACATCTTATAATATGTTTGAGAGCTTATAAGCTCTTGCAATGTACATGTTTGGCAAAATAAGATGTTAAAAAACTTATAAGATGTAAAAATAAGCCCCTAGAGCTTTATAAGCTCCAAAAAAATAAGTGGGTCTAGTCCCATTTTATTTTTTTAAGATCTTATAAATTGCACTCAAATTATATATACTGCACACACACACAATTACACACACTTCACACATTTCACACACATTACACACACGTCACACATATTTCACACATTACACACACTACAAACGCTTCACATGTACTACACACTTTTCACACACTAAATACATTTCACACACAGTACACATACTACACATATTTCCCACACACTACATGTATTTTACACATACTACACACACATTTTACACATTACACATACTACACATGTTTCACACACATTACACACCCTACATAGACACTACACACATTCCACACACAATTCACACACTACACACATTTCACACGTACTACACATACTACACACGTTTGATATACATTACACACACTACACACACATTTCACACCTTACACACAATACACACTTTTTACACACCTACACACATTTCACACATGCACTACATACACTTCACATATACTACACGCACACATACATTTCACACATTACACATACTACATACGTGTCACACACATTACATATACTACACACATTCACACATATTTCACATACACTACACACATATTTCACACATTACACACATTGCACACACTGCACACACATTACATATATTTCACATATGCATGTTTCACACACTACACACATACCACACATTTTACACACACTACACACATATTTCACACATTACACACACTACACACATTTCACACACTACATACACTACGCATATTTCACACACATTTCACACACATTACAAACAAATTTCACACACACTACACACACTACACACATTTCACACACGCATATTTCAGACATTACACACACTACACAAATTTCACACATATTTCACACACATTCCACACACACTACACACACATTTCACACATTACATACATTACACACATTTCACACATTACGCATACTTCATACATTTTATACACTACACACATATTTCACACATTACACACACTACACACGTTTCACATACATTACACACACTACATACACATTTCGCACATTACACACACTACACACGTTTCATACACACTACACATATTTCACACATACTACACACATGTTTCACTCATTACACATACTGCACACGTTTCACACACACTACCACACACATTTCACACATGCACTAAACAGTACACACATATTTCATACATTACACATACTACACACACTACACACACATTCATACATTACACATACTATACACGTTTCACATACATTACACACACTACACACATTTCACACATACTACACACACTACACACACATTTCATACAAACTACAAAATGTTCTTCCTCACCTTTATTTTTATTTCCCCCCTTCTATTGAGACTTATAAACAAGACTGGAATTAACGGTATCTGGATATTCAATTAATAGAAAATGATGTTGGCACCGTTTTTTTTTTATTTGACGCATAAAGAGATGTGATTTCTTAAAATTAATTTTTAGCAATGCGTGTAGTGTGGGTGAAGTGTGTTTAATATGCGAAATATGTGTGTAGTGTGTGCGAAATGTGCTGACTGTATGTAATTTGTGTGAAATATGTGCAGTGTGTGTGAAGTGAGTGTGAAATATGTGTGGGATATGTGTAGCGTGTGTAGTGTGTGTAATGTGTGTAAAATGTGTGTAATGTGTGTAAAATATGTGTGGTGTGTGAAATGTGTGTGGAATGTGTGTAGTCCGTGAAATGTGTGTGTGTTAAATATGTATAATGTATGTAATGTGTGTAGTGTGTGGAATGTGTGTAGTGCGTGTAAAATGAGTGTGAAATGTGTGTAGTGTGTGGAATGTGTGTGAAATATATGTAGTGTGTGTGAAATATGTGTAGTGTGTGTAATGTGTGTGAAACATGTGTATTGTGTGTGAAATGTGTGTGAAATATGTGTGGTGTATGAAATGTGTGTGGAATATGTGTAGTCCGTGAAATGTGTGTGTTAAATACGTATAATATATGTAATGTGTGTAGTGCTTGTGTAGTGCGTGTAAAATAAGTGTGGAATGTGTGTAGTGTGTGTGAAATATGTGTAGTGTGCAAAATGTGTGTGAAATGTGTGTAGTGTGTGTGCAGTGTGTGTAATGTGTATGAAACGTGTGTAGTGTGTGAATGTGTGTAGTGTGTGTGAAATATGTGTAGTGTGTGTAATATTTGTGAAACGTGTGTAGTATGTGTGAAATGTGTGTAGTGTGTGAAATGTGTTTGTGTTTGTGAAATATGTATAGTGTGTGAAATTTGTGTAGTGGTGGAATGTGTGTGTAGTGCGTGTAGTGTGTGTGAAGTGTGTGTGAAATGTGCATAGTGTGTGAAATGTAAGTAGTGTGTTAAATTTGTGTAGTGTGTGAAATGTGTGTAGTGTGTGAAATGTGTGTGTATGTAATGCGTGTGTAGTACGTGTGTGTGTAGTGTGCGTGTGAAGTGTGTATGAAATATGTGTAGTGTGTGTAATGTGTGTGAAACATGTGTTTGCAGTGTGTGAAATATGTGTGTAGTGTGTGTGAAGTGTGTGTAGTGTGTGAAACGTGTGTAGTTTGTGTAATGTGTGAAATGTATGTGTAGATATATGTCCATGCAATTACATCTTTTAAGCCTTTTTATCCAAACAATTTATTAACTTATAAGCTCTTGAAAAATTACATCTTATAAGCTCTCAAAACAATTTATAAGATGTTGGTGCTTATAAGATGTTTGAAATAAGTTTAGCCAAACACCTTCTTAATAACTACAACAGTCTATTTAAAACCACTACGTCCCTGTTGTGTTTTGCCCTCTCAGCATGGGATAAAAATTCCTCCTTCTCCCTCTCTCTTGTCTAGAATTAATCTGTTGATGACATATCAGTTAGACTATCCAAACCTTTTAGTACAATTATATCAAATTTTAACCATACAAGCAAATACTAAAAATATCCAAACTAGGGCTATTTGAATAAGTTGGTTTGGTCAATTTGATAAAGAAATGAAAAATGAAAAATATATAATATTAAAAGTAATGCAAAAACCATTTAATGTATCAAGTGTAACCAAAATTGCAAAATAAAAATTATCTAAAATATAAATAATTAATTTACAATCTCAACCAAAATAGTAATATAAAATACAAATTTATATTAACAAGTGAAATTCTTGTTAAATCATGGTGTTTCTCTACTAAATTGATTTTAACACTCGATCCTTAAATTTCTATAAATAAAATAAGTATATATGTATATTAACAAATGAAATTCTTGTTAAATCATGGTGTTTCTCTACTAAATTGATTTTAACACTCGATCCTAAAAAATCTATAAATAAAATAAGTATATATGTATATAAATAATAGAATATATTAAGGTAGATGAATTTGCTTTTGTATATGTTTATGTCGACTATTGTGAATATATAAATAAATGTAATTTACCTTCATCTACCTCTTCTTATCTTTTAATATTTTCTATGTAGTTTGTATTATATTAGTTCGGATATTTTTTTCTTGGATTGTTATTTTCTTAATGCAAAGCAGACTAACTAACCGGCCGGTTTATAAAAAAATTAATACATAACCATCTATAAGTACATTTGAACCATAGTTTTCTGATTGGATTGAGTTGTTTGACTTGGTTGGGTTGGTTATTTTTCGCACATTCCTATACATAATTGGACGACCTAGTGTGAAGGTCCATTATTGAGATCCAATTCAACCATAATTGGACCCAACCGTCGAGTCTTCGGCTTTAATTAGAAGGTCCCAAGCATGACCCACAAACTTTGCCGCATAGTTGAATAGCCCATGGGCTCTTTATTTAATGATGAGATTAGTTGAAGAATGGGCTGTGACAAAGGGTTTGGCTATAAATAGCCATAATTTTATGTTGAAAAAAGAAGAGAGACCTGGGAACGGAAGAAGCAGAAAGCCAACGGAGAGAGAACGTCCTTTCTCGGCCCCATCTGCGGGACGGATTTGATTCTAGGTTTATCGTTTAATTATTTTATGCGCTTTTTGAATATTACGACTTTGTTTTTAATCGCCGCGATGTGCGGCTAGTCTTTTAATTCTAGTTCGAAGGGATGTGGATCCTGAAATATTATTTATTTTGAGAT
>JAUEKW010133852.1:0-11852 GCA_032274785.1 Ajuga reptans
TCTTTTGTGCAATATTCAAATAATTGAACATATTTCACTATAAATCATGCACAATTTACTCAAAAGTAAGTCTATTCAGACACCAAAAACAGTGCAATCTCACGCCTAATCAGGCTTCAAGCGCTGAATTTCGTGAGGCCATTGATGATGCGGGGCTCATGGAGATTCTCTTGGATGGGCCTCAATTCACCTGGTGCTCCCGCCGTGGCCACCGTGTTCTTAAAGCCTCCAAGCTGGACCGCATCTTTGCTAATGAGGGTTTTTTGGTCTTCTGGAACTCCCTTCAGGGTATCTCTCTTCCCTGTAATAGTTATGACCATCATCCAATCTTACTCACCTGTGTCACTAATTTGGCCTCTTCGCCTCGCCCGTTCAGATTCCAGCATATGTGGACCTCCTACGATTCTTTCCTGACAACTATTTCTTCCAGCTGGAATCTTTCTCTTTCTCATTGCAACCCAATCTCCCGAGTTGTTCGCAAGCTCAAGCGCCTCAAACTCTATCTCAAAGACTGGAACAAGACGACATTCCATGATATCTTCACCAAGCTTGACGATGCTTACGCTGCTTTGGATGCTATCCTGCAGCAACTTTATTCTAATAGTTACTCCGATCAGCTTTTCAACCAAGAGATCGAAGCTCAGGTGCATTTGAACTGAATTATGCTCTAGTGGCAGACTCACCTTTCGCAGAAAAAACCGTCTCTCTTGGCTTCGTGATGGGTATAGAAATTCGGATTTCTTTCATAGACTGCATCAATCCTCTAAAACTCGTAAGGGCCTTCAGTTGCTTCTGATTGATGGTCAGATTACATAGTATCCAACGGCGATATCTGCTCATAATATTGATTATTACTCGGCCCTCTTCTCGGATGTGGGTGGTCAGTAGGTTGTGGCTTGCTCATCTTTTTCCTATTCTACTCTCTGATCAGCACCGTAATAGCATGTATTTGGTTCCCACTACGGAGAAAGTCTAAGCGGCTGTGTTGGATTCTTCTACGGAGGCCTCCCTCGGGCCGTATGGGTTTGGCGGAATTTTCTACCATATTTGCTGGGATATTGTTGGTCCGGACGTCATTGAAGCAGCCAGATTTTTTTTCCTCAGGGGTTTTATTCCTTCTGGGCTTAACTCCAATTTTGTTGTCCTGATCCCTAAAGTGGACGGGGCAACTCGTATCGAAGACTTCCGTCCAATTGTGCTTGGGAACTTTTTTTTCAAAATCTTCACCAAGATCCTTGCGACGCGGCTGGGTAGGTTCATCGCTGATTACATTTCTCCCTATCAGTATGGTTTCGTCCCGGGTAGACGTATCCACAAATGTATTGCTCTAGCGAGTGAATGTGTCAACTGCTTGGACAAGACCACGAATGGTGGGAATATAGCCTTCAAGATTGACATTAAGAAAGCTTTTGACACTTTCAGATGGGACTTCCTTCTTTAGTACTTCACCTGGTGGGTTTTGATGATTTCACAGTTTCCTTGATCCGTTCTATTTTGCAATCAGCGCTTCTATCCATTTTGTTGAATAGGTCTGCCTCTGGTTACTTCGGCTGTACCCATGGTGTTCGTCAGGGAGATCCTCTTTGTTCTCTCCTTTTTTACATTTTGGAGGATGTGCTCGATCGTATGATAACAGACATGGTTCGCCACGACACATTTATTCTGGAAACAGAAAAATGGGGTCTTCTCTACCCCACTCATATTCTTTATGTGGATGATATCTTTCTCTTCTGTGCTGTCTCTCCGGCGATGATCAGATGTTTATGGTAGATTTTGCATTCTTATGGTTCTTTCTCGGGACAGGTTTTTAACCCGTCCAAATCAAGGGTCTTCTTTGGTTCCCACATCAAGTGTTGCATCAGGACCCTTGTTCATAGGGAGCTCAGTATCATTGTGGGAACTTTCCCAACTTCCTATCTGGGGGTTCCACTTTTCCAAGAGAGGCCCTTGAGTGTTCACTTTTGTACCTTGACTAATTCCATCAAGGCGAAGTTTCACTCTTAGATGGGCTCGACTCTTTCTATGGCTGGTAGAGCATGTCTGGTGTGCTCAGTTATCACCAACTCCTTGGTGCATTCAATGTTGCTCAATAGATGGCCTCTTGAGCTCTTCATGAGATGGAGACGGTTATGCGTAATTTTATTTGGATGGGGAAGATTGAGAAGAAGGGGCTTTTCAATGTTTCTTGGAAGAAGGTTTGTGCTCTTATAGCTAAGGGAGGCCTTGGCATCCAATCGTTTCGTATCTTGGATGAGGCTTTCCGTTTTTGCTTTGCTTGGGATGTGATGAACTCAAATTCCCAGGACATGGCATTCATCCGGGGGCGGTGGCTCTACTCTGCTGGGTTCCCTCGTCCCTACTCTCTCCCTTCGTCTCTCTTTGCTAGTACCTGGGGTCTCATTTCGAATATCCTCGCTGAATCCCATTGGATTATTGGACCCTGTTCGGCTGTCCATTTTTAGTTTGACGACTAGCTTGGTTACTCCATTACAGAAAAAATTAATATGCCGGCCATGTTTCATTGTTTACTTACTCAACCTATCTCGGACTATTACATTCAGGGCACCTGGCATTTGACGGAGGAGTTCGTGTTATCTTATCCGGACATTGCATTGGATATCATGAGCTATACTTTTGCTCCTTACATAAGGGATCACAGAATCTGGACTTCTTCTACGACAGGTGATGTTACTTTAGCTGTTGCTTATGATAGGTTACGGCCCACCTTTCTAAAACCTTCGTGGACTAGGTGGATTTGGGCTTCTTTCATTCTATCTTGTAGATCTTTTATAATTTGGAGGGACATTCATGGTCGCATCCCATCATTGGACGTCCTTCACTCGGTTGGTATCCAGGGCCCTTCTGTTTGTCCCCTTTGCCATTTATCAGGGCAGTCTTCTGACCATTATTTTTTTTTTCAATAAATAAGGGAATGCATAAAAAAAGAAAAAGGTGTCTACAAGCGAAAGAGAGAGCAAAGGAAGCCACAATCCGGCAACTCAAAAACCCTCAGCAAAACAAGCCACAGGTGGCTTGGAAGTACATAAAGCAAAAAGAACAGCAAAAACAACAAAAAAGCAATAAAGGAGGGGCTTTAATTTAGGCCGAGACAGCGTGAAATTCTCGGCCGAGATGGTTGCTGCCCTAAAATGATGAAAAGCTCGAAGATATTATCTAGGCCGAGACAGGGGGATGATCTCGGCCGAGATTGTAGCAACGCCAAAAATGAAAGGCTCGAAGTAAATGTCTAGGCCGAGATATTGTCATGATCTCGGCCGAGACGTCAAAAGAGTAAAGAGCCAGCATTCCAGAGAAAACTGCTCGATCGAGCAATGACACTGCTCGACCGAGTGGAAGAAAACAGCAGCAGGAACAGTAGCAGGACAGCTGAATTGGTAGTCTGGCCACATTAAAACCTCTTTACGGAAAAACCCATTGGGAAAAACCCGTAAAGAGGAAAAAGAGTACCAGACTGTCCCAAGACTATGAAAAATGAAAAAACTCTTCCGAAGTCCTATCATAATTCAAAGAGGTCTTCAAAAAATCCAGAGGAGCAGACCACCACTGAAAGTTGCCACCACTCTTAGACGAGATATCCACCGGGACATTGCCTTCCCGGAAAATGTGCGAGACCTGAAAATTCATACGCTCAATTTGACTGAGAGTTGGAGTCCATGCACCCAGAAATCGCCAGGGGACCTCGAGAGAACGGGTGAGGAACAACTGGACAATATATGTAGAATCCGACTCAAGCCATAAGTTGGTCCACCCCTTTTGCTCCGCCAACTCCACCGCCGTCATAGCAGTGGCCAATTCAGCCATATACGCGAACCCTTGTCCAAACGGATAATAGAAACAGCCACGAAGGACACCTCTATAGTTCCGGAACACCTCCCCACCAGCAATACAACCCGGATTGCCATCAGCGCTGCCATCAACGTTCACCTTGGTCCAATTAGGTAAAGGAGGGTACCATCGTACAGAAGTCACTCTCGGCGCTCTCCTTGGCCGGCAAGAAACCCGCAGCTTGTGCAAAATTGCCAAATCAGCTTGTGAATTATTCATGGTGCTGATCTCCATCGCGTTGACTCCACAGAGGTCAGCTAAGATGCTCTACCAAATAGCTCCAGTCGAGACCTGTACATCATCAAAAATACGACAATTCCGCGCATTCCAAATATAACAAAAAATAGAGATAATCATAAACCGCCAGAGAGAAAGAATCTGCGAGCTAAAATAAAAAGAAATACCCTGAAGAATCAGGTTATGAACACCCCGGGAGAGATCAAGCTTGACCTCGAAAACCTACATCACCTGCTGCCAAAGACGGTTAGCAAACATACAATTCGTGAAGATGTGATCCAAAGTCTCAATATGCTGCCAACAAAGGAGACAAATATTAGGACCCTTCCGACCCCATTTTTGCAAGAAATTCAAAGTGGGGAGGCGACTATGAATTAACCGCCAAACATGAACCGATCTCGTAGGAGGGATAAAAGCCCCCCAAATCCAAGTACCCCACGAAACCGTGGGAAACTTAGGGTGAAAAATAGAGTAGGCTTCCTTGGAAGAAATATCACCAAGATCCGACTGAGTCCACACTCTTTTATCCAAAGCAGTGAGAATCAGATACCGAAAAATGTCCTTCGCATTGTCAAGAAACAACAAGATGAAGGCTTCCTGAAAAATCCACCTCCCATTAACCCAATACTCTGCGACCGTCTGCCTAAAAAGGTGTCCCATATCGTAGGGGATATTAACTCTGTCCGCGATGATATACCCCAGCCAATTATCCAACCAGAAACGGATAGTAGAAAACTGCCCCACAAGGACCCTCGAGTGACTGACCAGGTTCGGAATCTCCTTACGAATGCCACTCCAAATAGAAGACTTACAATACGTCCGACGAAATGAAAGGTCAGACAACAGAAACCTCTTGTGTAAAAAAGCCATGCCCGAATTTGCAGCAGTAATAATCTCCCAAGACAACTTACACGGAAAGCTTCGGTTGGCCACCTGCACCGAGCGGACACCCAAGCCACCCTCCGTTTTCAAAGAAGTACATCTCGACCAAGCAACCGTACAACTTCCCTTTTTTTGGATGCCCCCCGTCCAAATAAAGTTCCTCACAGCCACATTAAACTCTTTCAACAGACTACCCGGCCAATGATAACACATCATGGAGTGCACAATGGAGCCCATTATCACCGAGTCCACCAAACGCATGCATCCCACAATAGAAAGCGTCATCCCAGTCCAACGAGAAAACTGCATCAAAACGGAGTCCAGAAGGGGACGAAAATAGGTTTTCCGTGGGGCACCAATAAAAATAGGGATCCCTAAGTACGTAAAAGGAAACGTACCTGCGCCAAAACCTGAAAAATGCCGAATATAGGTCTTAACAGACCCATGCACTTGATCACTGAAATAGACTCGGGATTTGGCTGGATTGGCATGCTGATTCGACCAAGCAGCATACTGCTGCAAGATTTTCATTAACTCCCTAGTATTCGACCTGCTAGCCTGACAGAAAACCAAAATATCCTCAGCATATAATAAATAGGAAGGCACCGCAAGGTCCCTTTGGGCCATAATAGGAAAAATATCTCCCAGAGCAACTCCGATGTTCAACATTCTGGCAAGCACATCATCAGCAAGGCAAAACAACAACGAAGAAAGAGGATATCCTTGACGGACCCCCTGCGAACACCCAAAATAATCCACCGGAGAACCATTAAGCAAAATAGAGACTCCGGCCGAGCTAATGATGGCCATGCTCCAGTCCACAAAGGTAGAAGCAAATCCCAATCTTTTAAGCGTCTCAGCCAAAAAAGACCAACTAATTATGTCAAAGGCCTTCCGAATATCAATTTTGAAAGCTGCAACCCCATGGTTATCCAGGCAGTTAAATCCTTCCGAAGTGATGGCAATGCACTGATGAATACTTCTCCCCGGCACGAACTCATACTGGAACGGGGAGACCAGGCGAGTTAGGATAACACCAAACCTATCCGCAATGATCCTGGTAATAATCTTGAAAAGGAAATTCCCCATCATTATAGGCCTAAAGTCCTCAATCTTATCATCCCCACTGTGCTTAGGTAACAAAACCATGAAGTTGGAGTTCAATCCGGCCGGGAACCTCCATGTCTGGAAAGACCAAGTGATGGCCTGAATGACATCCTACTGAATGATGGGTCAAGATTTCTGATAAAAAACACCCGGAAACCCGTCCGGGCCAGGAGAGCTGTCTCCCGAAAGGCGAAGCATCGCATCTCTAATATCCTCCCCAGTTAGCACCTTGGTTAATAGCTCGTTCTCAGCCGAAGTGACCACCGCCTCCAAAAACATCAGCCCCGAAAAATCCTGCTGCATTGGACCAACATGAGAGAACAACTTTTTATAATAGTCCACCATGTGCTTAGAAACCGTCTGCAAGTTTTCAACATAATCTCCATTGATCCTCAAACCTTTGAACGAGTGAGAAACCCTTCGAGCAGCCATAGATTTATGGAAAAAAGCTGTGTTTCGGTCCCCCATCTTCAACTAGTTGACCCTTGCCTTCTGGCTATAGAATTCGAATTGCTGCATTAAAATATGATTGAGCTCCACCTGCTTATCAACCTCCTACTGAAACAAATCATCCGAGTCCCCTTCATCATACAGCCGATGTTGGATAGCCTCCAACTCCGCTTTGACCACCTCCAAATTCCTGCGAACATCCCTGAAGGTGTTCAAATTCTAATCGCGAAGAGCCCCCCTAAGGCGCTTGAGCTTCCACATAACCTTCAACATGGGCTTGGGAGCAGAGATGCTAGACTCCCAAGAACATGTCACACACCTTTGGTAGTCCACGTGAGAGATCCACATAGATTGAAACCAAAAAGGCTTCGGGGCCGACTGAGACTCATCCAAACAGTGAAAAATAATTGAGTGGTGATCTGATATATGGCGGGGCAAAGTGAACGCTAATAACTTGCCCCACGAATCCGCAAACCTGAAGTTCACAAGCACACGATCAATCTTCGAGGCAATAAAACTAGTGGAGGACCTTCTAGTAGCAAACATGAACTTAGCGCCTGAGACCTCCACATCAATGTACTCCCCATCAGCCATCATGTCCCTAAACTCCCTGTATGCCGTCCTATCCATATTCCAGCGATGCAAACGCTCATGAGCTCCCATGACCGCATTAAAGTCCCCAATGAGGCAAACGGGCAGCTGCGGGAGCTGAGTAAGGCTCTGCCAAAGAGCCCGATGATGAATATAACTACACCTCACATGAATTCCCCCAATCAAATAATCTCTATCATGCGAAGTCGCATGCAGAAGCAGAAGTTGGTCCGTTAACATGCATATCGACACCGAGCGAATCATAGCCGACTTGAGAATCTAGATGTCAGGTAATTCCTCACCCCTGTCATTAGAAGCAACAAACATCAAAGAAATACCACGCCAGAAGGAGTTATGAATCGAGGAAAAAGGAACTTTGGGCTCCAAAATAATAAGCCAATCAGGATGATGTTTAAGACAAAAATCTTGCAGCATGCCACAAGAAAGCTCGTTCCCCATTCCTCTACTATTCCAGGACAGGATCTTCATTGGGAACTGTTAAATTAGAGGTAATCCGATCGTCTTCATCCGGAGTTTCAGCCATGTCATACCATGATTGGGAGCCAACAACCTGCATGGCTTTATCTATCCTATAATCCGGGGGTTTGTCAGCCGGGATGACCTTGAAATCAGTTTCTGCCACCTCATTCAATGCAGAAACATTTCTCTGAAGGGATACATCTTTAGGCAGAGACGATGGAGTAGCAACACCACGCCTCGCCCGGCATAAAGGACCGCCAACAGTGGGAGCACGGCCGTATGGGTGATAAGGCCTGTAAGGAAAGAACGTGGTCAATGGTTGAACCATGGGGGTAGACTTGTTATCATTAGCTGGGACCAATTCCGTCCCATGCAAAGCAGAAGAATCAGGAGCAGTCGTAGTTACATGTGACTTAGGCATGTGAGCATTATCATCACCCTCCTCCTGGTTGTAGTTTCCATTATCGAGATTCAGATCCTGAGCACCCACGTCTGAAGGATCTTGGGGTCCTAATATCGAATTCTTGGATCGCACAGGGCCACGCAAAGCATTAGCCAGGGTCTCAGAAGCCAGAGCAACCGCCGGATCAGAAGCCAACAAAGCGAACATATTTGCCGTAGCAACTGTAGGATCATCAGGGGGACCTGATTGTTTTAGGGGCTCAGCGGGTGTTTTGGCCCTGTATTCCATACGAGAAGGTTGTCGTGTTTGATTCCTATCAGTATTAGTAGCACAAGAGGCGTTACGACTCCGATTCTGAGGCTCCTTAGTGCCTTTATTAACTCGAAACCTACCCCTGCCTTCTGGGGAGAGAGGCCTAGATTCCACATTGTTTCCCAACTTCTGACACTTCGAAGAGATGTGACCAACAACGCTACAAAAAGAGCAAAATGGAGGAAGATTTTCAAAGGACAGAGATGGACAAACCTCGATCCCATTAGCTTCAACTCTCACATTAGTGTCCCAAGCCTTGAAAATATCCATTTCAACCAACACACGAATAAAGTGACCCACGCTGCCCGCCAGTGACCGTTCATTAATAGAAATGGGTCTCCCAACTGACCGAATAATACCTAAAATCACCGAAGGATCCCAAAATTTAATGGGGAGTTCATAAATTCTTAACCAAATAGATGCCAAAGAAGAATTAGCCCGGTAAGGGTTGAAGCCGGGAGTCCACTGTTGAAGCCTGAGTGTCCCCGGAGATAGTTGCCATTGGGCTTTCGAAGAAGCTATTGTTCTATCCTCAGAATTACCAAAATCAATGTTATAGTACCCTTTGCCAAGAGGAATCAGTGATAAATCACCCTTTACAGACCAAATCCCACGAAGTTTCATGCAAAGCTCGGAAAGCGATCTAGGCTTATCATTTCGGACATATGTAACACGACCAATAAATGAGTGCATGAAAGTTTTAATCCTGGACTGTAGCAAAGAATTATTCATAGTCATGCAGTGGAAATCACCTTTCTTGCATGAGGGTACCTCTTCAATTGATGCCACAACAGGAGACACCTGAAGACGTGTTTGTTGAAATAGGTCAGCGAAAGTGCGTTTTGGAACTGTTTGAGCGTCATAGCCCCCAGGTAACTGCTTCTAGGACGTATCCTTCGGAGGGGAATGAGTATTTCTGAAACGGGCAGGATTCTGTTGGAGAACTGAAGGATCCGCAAGCCTACGGAAAGTCGTGGTCATCGGAACGGAACCAATAGCAGTTCCCAAAGGAACTGAGAAACCGTTCTGAGCTCCAGCATGATGATTAGGGTTAGATGTATCCACCAAGTTCAGAGGTGACTCCAATCGCACATGATCAGAACTCATGTTAGAAGAATCTAATACAGGAGTTAAAGACGAAGCTAGAATATTCAAGAAAGTTGGAGCAGTATTATCGGATTTTGGCAACGTGGCCGGAGGGAGGCCAACATTGCCGGGTGGTTGCGGACGTCCGAGTGCATTAAGAGAATGCCTCCCGACATGAGACTGTTGTGAAAACTCCACAGCAGCATCTCCCCCTTGCATGCTGTTCGTATTAGGGTTCATCTGTGACGCCGCCGCCTGGGGCCAGGATCTCCCATTCATTGTCCCCAAAGTTGGAGAAGAAGATGAAACAACAACGCTATTCAGATTCTAAAAATAATTATCTGCAGAGTAATTTAAAAGAAGTGTGGAGCAGTAGTACCAGATTCCGGCAATGTCGTCGGAAAAGAACGAACGTTGCCGGTAGGGTGTTGGTAGACATGAGAAGTAAGCGAAGCCCTCCCCTCTGGAAGGACAGCCTCCATGGAGTTGCAGTGATATCTCTCCCCATCGTTAGGGTTAGGGTTCTTCGGGGGGTATCTTGATAAATCTTGATCACCGCCCTGAATGCATTGTTGTTGTTTCCCCAGGGATGAGGGTTGTGATTCAGGATGACAAAGTCCTGATGTTACTGGGATTGCAAGAACCCTAGAACTCGTCTGCTGTGAAGATGCCAGGAATGTGCAAAATTCAGGCAATTACTGAGACATAATCTTGAGAACTTTGTTATGACATGATGAATCTACTTCAGCAGCATCATGATTGACTGCAGAAGCGCTGTTAATGTCGCAGAACGGACGTTCATCATTGGACTTGGTTGAAACCCTAGACGGGTTTTGCGACACAGTCTTAAGAAACTGATTGAATTCTGGAATTGCATGGCATAAAGACGTGTAAATCTGTTCTAAACCATTATAATCTAAAGGAAACATAATAAAAAACAAAAGAGAAAACTGAAATTGAACGAAATTAGAACGGAAAAGGAAAGCGAATCCCTAATCGCTGAATCGCCGAGTTCGCCAGAGCTCTCTCATCGCTCTCAATCGCTCTCTACTCTCTCTCTCTCTCTCTCTCTCTCTCTTCTTCTGACCATTTATTCTCTGCTTGTACTTTCGTTATTCATATATTTGGCAGATTATGTTGGACATTTGATGTTCATTTAGATTTCGACCGTGGCTTTCACGAACTTGTTTTGTAGGCCATGGAACTAACCTTGTAATCCCGAGCCTCTCACTACTCACTGGCCAATTTAATTCTTGCAGTACATGCATTTTATATTTTATGTGCCACCTGTGTTTTGATTTATATTGCAATTTATATTTTATTTGTGTAATGTTTTACAACTGGGCATTAAAGTGTTTATATTAATTGAGGGTAACCCTAAACCTAAAATATTAGGAGAGCCTAAATAATATAAAACTACACGTAACTTATTTAAAATGTGAAACCTATTAAGTAACACATGGAGATGTTAGAAGTGTGAATGGTGTCATTGACGAGATGATAAGGATAATAATAATAACATAATATTACCATTATTGAAATAGATATGTCTTTTAATATAAGCAAATTATATTAGATATAATCCAGGTGAGCAAATTAAAGAAAAAGAAGATATACAAAATATTATTACCCACCGCCATACAAAGTCGGCAAAGTAGATAAGAATGTATGTATTTCATAAGACCACACTTAAAATAACTATACAACATATGAAGAAAAAGAAAAAAGAGTGAGAAGATGTTGCAGGAATAATCGAAATGGAAGAATAGGTACGTTTCTTCACTAAAAGCACTTTCAATTATTTGAAATTGAGAATTAGGATGGAGGTTTATGTATTTAAATGATTCTGTTGGAATCAGGGGAGGTTTATTTTTCCAAAGCATGAAATTTAATTAATTAGAAGTAATTGATAATCTTCAATATGAGAGTTATTATATTTTATTGTTGGAGATGTAATATTTACATTTTTAGTTTCAGTTTATAATGTGCACACAAGAAATAAGCTTAATTAACTAATCTAATATATTTTAGTTGGATTAATGATGTTCTGAATTTGAGATAGTGGGTTACTTGAATATGTATTCTGAAAACATTGCTAAAATATTCACACTCCAAAACACTAATTATGTTTAGGTGATTGAAATAGATTATAGCGGTATTTTATTATTTTATGTATTATATGTTAATATAGATCATTATTGCAGTGGTGTAAGAGATAAAAGAGTTCCAAAATATACTGTTGGAGAAGAGGTAAGTAGAAATCCATTTGCAACTACGACGCTGGAACATAGTATCTGTGCTTACTCTTTGTGATATTGGATTCTAATATGTGCGGTGGTATAGTTCTGTATAAAGTGAATGTGTTTCTGCTTATGAGCATGTCATTCATGAGCATTAGCATCTGCAAGAGTTTGCATGAGTACATGGAAGAAGTCGAACATCATAGTTTCACAAGTTG
>JAUEKW010133871.1:0-11849 GCA_032274785.1 Ajuga reptans
TCATGTTCGTCTATGTGGATGATATTCTCATCGCTTCCAAGAACATGAAAGAGCATATCAAACATCTGGAGATCTTTTCAGAAGTTTTTCATAAAGAAGGATTAGTGCTCTCTAAGAAGAAATCAGTGATCGCTACAAGACAAATTGAGTTCCTGGGAATCGAGATTGATGAGTCCGGAATCATCCTTCAGAAACATATTATGGAGAAGGCACAAGGTTTTCTGGAAGACCTAAAAAATAAGAAGCAACTTCAAAGTTTTCTTGGAGTTGTTAATTTTACTGGAATGTTCATAAAAAACCTAGCAAAGTACAGGAAGGTGTTCAGCCCATTATTGAAAAAGGATGCAGATTTTAAATGAAAAAAAGAGCACAAGGAATTGGTGTTACGGCTTAAGGAGATTTGTAAAGATCTTTCAAAACTGTCAATAACCAATAACGAGGATAAGTTGGTTCTCTATACAGATGCCAGTGATACTTGGTGGGCAGCAGTGCTTACGAAAGTCACACCCAATGGAGAGGAGGCATGCCAATACTGCAGTGGTCTCTTTACTGAAAGCGAGGCAGCAAAATGGCACATCAATGAGAAGAAATTCTATTCAGTGCGAAAGGCTTTCAGAAAATGGCCTGTATTCCTACTGCCTAAGAAATTCATTCTTAAATTGACAATACGAGTATTAAAGCTTTCTTAACGAAAAAGATTGAATCAAAACCAGAGAAAGCTAGATTATTAAGATGGCAAGCTGATTGTAAATATTTTGATTATGAGGTTATCATTATTAAGTCTCACGAAAATATTCTTTCAGACTTTCTGACGAGAGATGGAGCCCAGTGAAGCGGACACCATCCTTACGAGATACATGCAATTCCAAAGCACTTTAGATGAGATTGAAAGGGGGATCGACGGCCTGGAACTTAGTGCCAAGGTCGCAGGTCAAGTGCAACAAGTGGACCTGTTAAAGGTTCGAAATGCGATGAAGGCTACCAGATTGACCATGTCATGTCACTGGGATAGTCTCATCATACCAATCCAGTGGGTAGCTTCGCAATCGAGGCTAAAAGTTGAGTTTCGGGAATGGGCCCCTCCTAACCCGGTCGTCACACATTCAAGTACTGTGAGCACGAGTTCTAAGTTAGATCCTTATACGGATCTAGCCAAAGAAGAAGTTGAGCCGACGAAGGTTAATCCTTCTGAAAGGTCAAGTCAACCCTTCACCTCTGGGGTTAAAGAGGGAGAGATCAATCTTAGGCCAATGGCTGGCACATCTAAGATTGATATTAATGAAATTTAAGTTTCTCCTTTTCAGGTATAACAAAGACTTTGGGAGAAGCTAATGACAGGGGTTGGGGTTAATCCAGCACGATGTCGGATTGATAGATCTGGTAAATATCTAAGAACGTGGTTGCTTCCTGGAGCCAATCCACATGAAGTTAAGGAATGGTATGAGTTCGGAGCTCTGGCTTCGGTTCATACCCAGTCACCAAACTTTCCAAAAATTAAAGAACTTCCGGGATGGATTGGGAAAGCCATTTTTTAGACATGGAAAAACAATGACCACCTAAAATGCGGAGATAACTTGGAGCTGAAATTCTTTTCTACTGCCCCAGAACCAAACAAGAACTGGTCTCATCCAACTTTCCATTTTTTAAAGCTACAAAGACCAGATGACAGAGCAGCAAACTCAAACATGGCTGCTCCTGAAAACAAGAATACTCACATTGTATCCACTTTCACAGAAGATCAAATCACAATAAGGAGAGCTTGGGGAATTTGGGTTTGCCTCACTGAGATGAACAAAATTAAGGAAATTTCAAGGTATTTCAAAGTACTGCGAAAGAATCTCTTTTGATCAACACCATGACATCCAGAAGTTGGCAATTGGCAAAATCCGTCTTCGAGCAGAAGAGGGAGATGTTGTGAAAAAATGAGCTGCCGGCGAGTTCTGAAATCACCAAAAAAATTTGTAATATGATGTAAATTGGTAGGTGGATGGAGAGGATTTGCCAAAAGTGTTCGGAACAGGAGGAGCCACTGTTCGGGAATCTCCCCGTCAAGAGAAACGACAAAGGGAAGGGAAAGACAGAGCCACCAAGAAAGCAGACGCGGGGACTACAAAGAAAAAATTAATCAAAGAATCCCCTGACAGACTTGAATGGGCTGAGTCACGAGATTCGTTTCCACCAAAAACGACAAAAGGTGGAAAGATAAAGAAGACATCTTATGCAGAAACCCATGTGAGCTGCAATAAGTGACAGGCCCACACCTATGTGAACCTGACGAGGCGCACTAGCATAATTGAAAACAGCTGGTGCCAATAATTCAAGAGATAGAGGGCTTTAGACCTCTATAAAAATGAGGTAGAAGGAAGCAGAAGGCATCGAGCATTCCCCTATGTTTTCTTAACAAAAATGCATTCCCCTCTGTTTTCATAACAAAAATAAGTGTGTAGTCATAGTTTACAGTTGAGTTGTAAGTTTAATTTTCTGTATAATAGGTGAGAGTGTAGCTACAATAGGTAGCTAAACAAGTCGTCTCCTCCCTAAAGGAGATGTACTAATGTAATAAATATTTATGATTTCTCAATAAAAGTTGGGCTTTTGTTCATCATCCCCCCAAATTATATTTCTATTCATTAACCAAGTGGATGCTCTAAGCCTCGAGACGAAACGGGGTTGTGCTGATTGTAGCTGAAGGAATCTATGTCTGGAACCATCGATTGCGATCGAGTGGTTGGGCTGTGAGGAGCAGCCTGTAAAATCCGGTGGATACAACCCGCCTGTAATTCGGTCAAAAGATATGAAACTTGGTTTATGTTTCTAGAATTTATATTTGTCGGAAGCATGATGAGTTTGATATGGTCGTAATGGACTATTTTCAAGTTTAGGCTAAGAACCGATACTGCATGATTAATTTATCAAATTTTTTGGACTGATTTGAATTTATAAGAGATTGATAGAATAAAACAAAAAATATAAAATCATAGGACCAAATTGTAAAATAAAATTGTTTGTATGAATGGATATAGAATGGTATTGTATACAAAATAATATGGAGTATATGGTAAGTCGCCTCTGGAGAGGACAACTTCACTTAGTTTTGTAAACAATCAAAAGTTACAATATTTTAATAAAGTTATATTGAATAGTACAATTATTTATTAAATCTGCCTACATTGATAGTGTTTTTAAAAAAGAAGTCATTTTTTAAAATTGATGTTTTTGGACTTGGCAGAAACAATTTAATTTTCATGCACGAGAAACGAATGATTTTTTCCATACTACACTATAGATTTTCAGTTTGGGATTTTCTGTCCCTTTAATCCAATATTTGATAATCGAAATTAAATTGGTATTTCAAAACAATGTAGTATTAGGTGTAAAACACGATTTGAAAATTATAGTTAGGACAAATGATTTGAACTGATACATTTTTATTCACTTTTCTACATTTTCGCTTCGACACATTTTAATGTACATATCCTTGATGTACATAAATCTCATTTAATGAATTATTTAAAGTGATATAATCAGTAAATTATTAATACACATTTGTCTTGTATTGATACAATTATAGTAAGAAATGTAGTACCATATATAGTAGAAAACTGGATTCGGTTAACATGTGACACATTAGCAGTTTGTTAATGCTATATTAGGTGAACTATGCTGAATCTAAAATGTACCATTTAGTTTTATATTGGATAATGTATTTAGGGGATGTAATTTGCAAACGGTTTTGGGACTTAAAATCACCTTTGTTTGTAATAAAAGTGATTTGAAGTGTCATGTGTTTGTAAATAATTAAATTGATTATCATAATTACTTAAAATCCGATTTTGAGAAATTTTAGGTCAGAATCACTTTATTTTCAAACATTACTTAATTCTAATTTGTTCACAAAATTAATTTGAATCACTTCTTTAGAAACACAATTATTTACAAACACGCCCTTAAATCTTAGTGTAGATAACCAAATACAACATGGACAAACTATACAGAGTGAGTCTTGTATGTGACGGTCTAATAGTGTGACGGAACGTATTTTTAGCAGAAAAGTTGATAATTTTACAAATAAAAGTGAAATTGTTTCCTAAAAATTGATACTTTTACAAATAAATGTGATACTTTCGGTAGAAAAAATAATTTTCTTTTGTCTAAAAATCATGATACTTTTATAAATAAAAATAATATTTTTCTTACTAATTTTTTTCAACGTGTGATGGCCATACATAAGTTTTTGTGTAAACTATATGTAGGGCGGCGTTTGGCAGTATTAACAAACATGTTTTAGTTTTTATGTTGAACAGTATATATGGATGCCTAGCCTAGGTAAATTGTATCAGCCACATTATTTTGGTGACTCATGACTTTCTATTAAAAATCTCAATCATTATACTTATGTCGGGACCACTCAGATAGATCGACATTACACCCACTTATTTGGCCTACAATGACAGTATAATAGAATTAGATTCAACTTGTTCTAAGAAAAAACAACATATTTGCTTCTGGAAACACAATAATGTTTTTTATATTGTTGAGAGCTTATTAGATTAGAGAATTTTTTAAGTAATTCCTCTACACAATCTAGGCTCTTTTTCCTCCAACAAACTTAAAAATGCCCTCTTCTATATCTAGCAAGGTCTTTACTGTCTACATATCTTAATAAGTTTGCAGGTTGAGTCTAGGCCAATGGCGGCCTCCGAAAATATTTTTTGTTGACTGGCATGCAATTCCTCGATCGGGTTGTTTCTGGAATTGTACAAGTTTGGAAGGACCCCGGCCCCTATAATTCCCCAGATTAAAGCACCACTTCCCGGATATTTAGGTCACCGAAGTGGATGAATGCAACTAGCCTTCATGTTCCCAAACAAGCTTCAGTTCATCTCATTTTTCTTGATTCTAATCCCTTTCAAACAAAACCCAGAGCCCGTTTCTCTTTTGATAAAAGATGGCTTGGTATGGAAATGGTCGGAAGATCGAGCATGGCAGCTTCTAGCTTTTGGCACTCCCATGTTTTGTATTAAATCTAGGACCAAAAACTGCAGTGGAAATTCTGAAATGGGACTTCTAACCATAACTGGGCTAAATTGAAATCCTACCTCTATCTCCCACTTTAGTCCTATTACTTTTTGTTGCATTGTCTATAAAATCATCTAAAAAATACTCGCTAGTTGTCTTAAACTCCAAGCCTGTGTGAGTGAAAATCAAGCTGTGTTTTGAGGGGTTGACAAATCATTGATAACAAAGTTGTTAAACTCGTGATCCTAACTTGGATCGGTGGACGGTCCATAGAATCGGATCATAGGATCGTATCATAAAATCGTAAGATTATACAAATTGAGAAAACAAATATGCATATATACGTATATATATATATATATATATATATGTGTGTGTACAAACACGTATAAAATATGCTTATATATATTGAGAATTGATTAAGATGGTGGAATGAGAAAATAGGAATGATGATTTTGATTCCATTATTGTGCATTGCCTACAATCACTTCACAAATGTTCTTTTGTTTTACCCCTCAAAGAAGAATGTGCTTTAAAATTGATGGTTATGTAAAAACAGTACTAGTCATGCATAATAATTGGGGTTTAAATGTACAAATATTAATTTTTTGGAATTTTGAAGATTATACCGATTCTACCTGCGATTCTATCGATTCTACTCGTAATTCTACTCGATTCTACCACAAATCCTATCAATACTAGATCTAAGATACGAGTTGAATCGTTGAGGCATGAATGACTCGTAGAATCGTATGATCCGGATCGTAATTTTGACAACATTGATTGATAATGTGGTGATTGCTCATGAGTGTATGCATTTCCTAAAAAATCTAAGAGTGGGTAATAAGAGCTTTATGGCTACTAAGCTTGATATGACAAACGTATATTACAGGGTTGAGTGGGGTTTATTAAGCTTATCATGGATCAAATGGGTTTTCATCCTTCCTTTGTTTGCTAGGTTCTTATTTGTATTAAATCCTCTCCCTTCTCATTTAATCTTACTGGCCAAGGTTGTAGCTATATCACTCCATCTAGAGGATTGATACAAGGGGGCCTAATTTTTCTCGTATCTCTTTCTTATCATTTCTGAAGCTCTTTCGAGCCTGATGGAAAAAAGTCTCTGAGTCTAATGGCTTTAGGGGTCTGAAAATATGTAGAAATGCACCTGTAATTTCCCACCTTTTTGTTAGCAGGTGATCTTATTCTTTTTTGTGAAGCAAAACTAGACCAAGGTGAATGTGTGATATAGTTGATAGTTGATTATATGGGATGGAAAGATGTTCATAATTTCACCAATCATACTTGAGGCTTTATGAGAACGGTTTATGGAAATAATTAATTTTTTTATTAATTGTGCAGTTATTGGATATCCCAAACATGAGTAAATGGTAAACTTAAGGAAATACATCAAGGTTTTATCTTATATAGGTGAAAGCTGATTTCAATTATTTAAATGTTCAGAACATATTGGTTTTAAGTTAGAAGTCTTTAATTATGTCTTACTGGTGGTTTGCAGCAGAAGAGGAAATTAAAAAAATAAGCTTTTAAGTAGTGCGTGGAAAGTCGTGTTGATTCAATCTGTGATTGATGCATTACTGGTTTACGTGCTCTCTTGTTTTACACTTCTAGGTGGTATTTTGTAAGGACATTTTTAGGGCAACGGCAAAATTCTGGTGGGGTTCTACAGGGAAAGAGGCACAAAAAATCCATTGGAAAGTTTGGAAAAATGTGACTTTTTCGAAAGAGTACGGAGGACTTGATTTCCACGACTTAAAGTGTTTCAACGATGCTCTCTTGGCGAAATAGCTTTGGAGGGTTATTACTAATCCGAACTTGCTTATGAGAAAACTCCTCAAGGCGAAGTACTTTCCCAAAGGCAGCGTACTTCATGCCCCAGTCAGGGCCGGACCTAGCTTTGATTAGGCCTGAGTCGAGATTTTAAATTGAACCACTATTTTTTAAATTTTTTCAATGCACAAGTTTAAAGAAAAATATTATTACTTAGACAAACGAGCCATAAATATTTATAATATCGTAAAAAATAAAAGACGTACAAGTTAAAAAGACTAACTTAAATACAACACTTCACAGTTTTATCAACAAAATCAATAGTCAAGCTTGTATAATAAGTTGCTCAATAGTTTGTTTCTCAACTGGTAACACAGATATGTATCCCCTCATGTCAATCTTTCTTGTGACATGGCTTGCAGGAAAAAGTTTTGATGAGCTTTTTTCTACAATTAATGGCTAATTCTATCATGCCTCGTGGATAATACCGAATGTGTTATAGACTATTGCATTGATCTGTAGATGTAGATCAAAATAATATTAACCTTTACTTTTGCATTTACACCTCTAATCTAATGGTATATAACTTATTCCGGTATGAACTTACCTTTTTTTTTCTCTCCAGCTTCCGTCTCTCTATTTTTCTCCCAATTATCTTCTCGTATTTTTTTGCTCTGTATATTATATTCTGTTTTACAATTTTGAGTAAATTTAAATCTTTCTTTTATTAAGGAAAAAAAAAGATTTTGTTGTACAATTTTGAGTAAATGTAATTTTTTTTATTAAGGAAAAAGAAAAGAATGGTCGGTGGCCATCTCACACGTAATAGCCAATTTAGCAGGCAGTAGGATCCAAAATTGAATAACAGGATTGTGTAGCGTGGATTTTGTAACACCTCACTCCCTAATAACTTTTTAATAAAGAAAATAAGAAAAAAATTGACACGAAAGAGCTTGTGCGCACGTGCAACTGTAAAACATTTTTTTTCATAAAATAAATATAAAATTGACACATCAACTAATTTAACATTTTCAAACACGATACAAGTCTCATGACATACTTGACTGACTTAACATAAAACACCTAGACTATGAACCCGACAGGTCGTCATCCATGTACACAACTTTCAGAATCTGAAGGAACTCCAACATCCAACAGAGTACATATCTCTGACAAGTTCGCCTACAGTGCGAGAACTACATGAGCTAAAGCTCAGTAAGCAGAAATCATGCATGAATAGTGCACACATAAGACCGACTCATGAAATGCAAAGTTTTGCGTATAATCATTTCTTGAAACTCTTTTCTCAAAAGAAATTCTTATGGTGGGAATTGGCTCCCGTCACTGGCACAACCTCACAAAAATATCACTCATTGGCCATACTCGTAACTACCAAGGACACCTCCTCCTCCCTTTTAGTCCACCCGAGAAAATAGATGATTGGTACGACCGAGTGGCTATCCTCCTGAGAGCACCAGGGGTTCGCCTCCTGCCTGCCCCCGCAGTCCTCCGAAAAGTCTACCCCTCGCCATACCCATCATCATTAGGGTGCTCGCGTGGGATCATCTTCCGTGTGCACTCGTGTCACCGGAAGTGTCCCCAGAGTCACCATATACATAATATATATACTCTCGATTTGCCAGTGGTGACCAACCCCAAAACATTTTCAATTTCTGAAATTAGGTTGTTTTGACTTCTTTATGTACTCATGCAAACTCTTGGAAATGCTAATGCTCATGATTGATATGCTCATAAATAGGAACATGGCCACTTACATTACCACTGAAACACAATACTTTATATAATCCATAGCAATGCATGTATAACAGTGCAATTATCACAAATAATAAGCACACATACTATGTTCAAGCATTGTAGTTGCATATGAATTTCCACTTACCTCTTATCCGATAGCAATTATTTGAAATTTGTTATTTGCACACCATTGCAGCTAAACTAAAATTCTAGAATTGATGACATCTCAAAATCCTAGATCACCCCGACAAGTTTATCCCGTGGATCTATCCAAAAGTAATGCTTAAATTATAATTTAAATAATCATCTAAAATAGAGTATTGCAACATAAATATTCTTATTCAGAAATTTGTACTTTACTAATTAATTAAATACTAACTATCAATTTATGAATATTAGCTATCATATTAACAGTCCCAAGTTATAAACCATTGTTCAGTTGACTTTGCTATATTTCTACATCACTAATCTCCTACTAAATTTGAAAACTGACTATTTTTAGGCCTCAAGGTCGGTCTATCTTACAAAATTCATTAGAAATCACACACCCTATAAAAATATCTCAAATTTTAACTATGAACTCTTAACTTCATGTATTTTGACACAGTAAATCAGTTCTTCAATAGGAGAAATGAATAAGTTTATAAAAACTATTTTCTAAGATCAAAATCAACAATTTCACACCCACAATCTACTTATTTTGTAAAACTAATTAAAAACCATAAACTCAATAAAATGTTTCCAAATTTTAACCATAGACTTCTAACATCACATAATATAACTTATTATAACAATTATTATAAAATCTAAGTAAATAATTTTATTTAAATTTCCAAAGTTACATGTAGAATTGAGTAATTTAAGTCAGTAAGTCTTTTCACAAGATTAGATAAAATAATACTTTTATCTACTTTTATTTGCTATTACGTAATTAGACTTCTAGGTTAAATAATGAGAATTTACTAGCTGGAATAACAATACAAATAATAGTGCTAGAAATAATCATCTAATATTATTAATAAGACCAACACTGATAGTAGTTTAGTATTGATCAACATTCATGATTGGTTATATATAGTTATATTAATGGTAGTTAATATTAGATACATACAATTGTTAACAAACACATCCAGCATATACAAATTCTCTCTCTCTCTCTCTCTCACTCATACACATGCATGCATACATAACACACTTATACCTATATAGAATTTAGATGACCAGACTCTCTCTCTCTCTCTCTCTCTCTCTCTCATTTCTCCTATTTCACTAATGATAACAATACCAACAATAATAGTGTATTAACAATATTTCTTAATCCTACACCCATACATTGACACAAGAATAGCCCCCCAGCCACATACACGTAAATATAAACTCACACATATTTATACACACAGAGACATATTCTTACTCACGAAAATAGGGTAGCAGTTAACGGTGGCGGCGGCAACAGGTAGAGCACTAGGAACGAGAAGCGTGATTTGTGGTGGCCGTTGTGACGAGCTATATCTGTGGTAGTGCAAAGGTGTTTGGTGTAGCTGCTAGCTTAACCGCTAGCTTATATGCAAGGACCGGAGTTATTATACTCCTACGGCTGACCATGGATGTACTAAAATATGTGAATGTGTAAAAAGATAATTTGCAGAAATTCATGGGAACATATGATGTGGGCAAAGAGGAGAACAATTAGTGTTAACCTTGTATGTGTGCTACGTGGAGGCAAAGAGAGAGATGAGTCACATGCTTTTTGCCACATTTAACAATAATTTAACACATCATCTTATAGAGGGAGAAGACATCAATATACTTGCATATACTAAATTTGTTATTCAAATGAGGCAAATACAGGTAATGGGGATTTGGAGAGTATTTTTAAAATCTAATCATGTCATTTTCTTTAAACTTCAACACATACAAGCTTATTACATACCATTTAGAACAACTTGTACATTCATAAGGCTATACCTAATGTGACGTTATTTTGAATTAGGAATACAGTATAATTTATTTACTTATACACTATAATTAGAACATCGTATATATAATTAGCCACTCTATATGGTTACAATATTCTCTAAAATTAGGATAATGATTTTAAAATATTTTGGATTACATTATCCGTGTGCAGAAGTTCATATAAATTCATATAAGTAATCAATACCTAAACCATATTAAAATTATATTTGTAATTCCTAATACAAATTCTACGCGTATGCTAAATAAAATAAAAATACCTTTTAATATCTCTTATCTTTCATACCCCTTTTTTTTATAGCGGACACGTTATACGAGTAGGCTCGGCCTATAATATTTTTAGAAGAGCGGTTTGCATGTCAAAGAAATTGGATTGTAGAGAATAAAGAGAATTAGTATATTAATTAATTTGGAGCGAGTTCTTGGGTTAACGTGTGTTAGGGATGGTTAATCATTGGATCTGAGTAAAATAAAAAATTAATCCCAAATATATATAAACTTAAATAATTCAGAATCTGATCTTTAAGAATATGTTCAAACTCGTGTAGTAAATGAGCCAAGAATAAACGTAATCATAAATAATTAAGAAATTCTAAGAAAACTACATAATCTAGATAAATCATCTATCACAAGTAAACACATAGTAAGGATTCGGAATGTTACAGATTCGATCCCGCGCTGCAACAAAAAATAGACTAATGCTCCATCTGTTGGGCTACTGAGCCATTTTGATTTAAAAACGTCTAACTTAAATATATATTATCCATAGGTACCTAAAATTAATCCGAACCCCTAAAAACTCGTAATTTTTTTGGGCGGGAGTCGACGGACTCTTTCGACTATAGAAAGGTCCGGCGGGTGGCCCGAATTCCTAGTACTGCTATCCTCCAGAATGGAACCAAATTGTAACTCGGCGACGACAAGTGTATCAAAGTGTGGGAATCCCCATGGGTGAGAGATAACTTCAAAGTCCCTTTCCAACAATTTGATGGTTTTCAAGTTTAGTGGGAATAAAGTTGTTGTCTAAAACTTGGTAGTGATGATTCTCAACATTCCTATGAAAGATAAATTAATTAGTTTGGCATTTCAGTGATTCTAGCAGCTTCTCAGTAAAGTCTCCTTATGAGCAAGATGATCAAGCTCGTTCAAGGCGACAATTAAATTAAACTCCATAAAGATTCATGTGTCGCACTCTTTGGAAACTCAAAGCAATGTGGAATTCTTTTATTGGAAATGTGATGGAGATAACATTGTATTTAATTATTTATTAGTATTTATATTTATATAGTTTTAGGGCTTTATTTATGTTT
>JAUEKW010133891.1:0-11848 GCA_032274785.1 Ajuga reptans
CCGATTTTCGAGGTCATGTGTTAATCACTAGACAATTCCAACCGTCATTGGTGATTTACAAAAAAATTGCAAATGTGAGCACAAAAAGTTTCAAGAATGTTCCTGATTGAAGTACGTACCTTAAGAATGTTCTTGATTGTAGGATAAAAGCTAGTGGAATTGGTGTTGCCATTTTGAGTAGTGTTTTTATCCTCTCCTGCCAAGGATGACTCTAGACTTGCAATCTCAGCTTTCAGCTTCGTAGCCTGCTTTTCCATACCTTGTACATACGACACCGCATCGCCAACTATCGAAGCTTTGTCCATCTACATCCATTGTAGAGAGAGAGAGTAAGTAAACTAGTCGGGCAGCATATTAGGGTCAAGCGTCTAGATAAAATTTATGTAGGAAGGAGTCGAGAGAAAAATATTTCAACTGTAAATGAGAACCTAATGCTTAGACATGGACTGATTAGAGCTAATCGGAAAATTTTGTGATAGAGCTATAGGGGTGGGGAAAAATACTGAAATACCGAAATACCACATTTGTCGTACCGAAAAATTATTGAAAATACCAAATTTTTTGGTGACGGTATGAGAATTCAAAAAATTCGATATTTTGGTATATATCGGCATTTTGGTAGTTCGGTATTTTGGTATACCGAAATTCCGTTACGGTATCGATATTTAATGATACGGTACCGAATTTCAGTATACTGAAATTTTCGTTACGATAACGGTATAAATTTTCGGCATACCAAAAGTCTCGGTACAATAACGATATGGGTGATTCAGTACAGTATACCGTATCGAACCATCCCTAGATAGAGCACAAGATTTAAAAGGTTACCAAACATACCTTGGTAATGTTGGGAACCAAAGAGCGTAATGCGTAGAGCTTTTCCTTCATTCTGTTTCTCCTCTTCCTCTCTGAAACCAATGTTCTTGACCGATCAGTCTTACTATTCGTCTTCGACGCCTCATTGTTCGCCCCTGTCGTCGTCGTGGTGTCGCCTGACCCCGAATCCTCCTCCTCCTCCTCCTCGTTCTCTTCCGCCGCCTCCAGGTTCTGGCATGCATTCAGTAAGCTGTAATCAGGGTGGTTGTCATAGCTACCACCCACATGGTGGTCGAAACCGAACAGCTCCGGCGGCGGCGCGTAGAAATGATCGTCCACGTTAGAAACAACGCCAATGTTGTTCTGATCATGATCATGATCATGATAATGATCGTATCCTTGGTAACCATAGTTGAATATAGGTTCAGTTTGTTGGTACTGATCAAAATTGGGTGCATCCATGAAGTCGATTAACCCGAAATCATGGGCGTATTGGTGATATGGATCCATCTTTTAGTCAACTGTTAGTGAGAATTTCTGTTTGGTCGGTTTTGAGGTATATTTATAGAAAGCATAGTGTGAACAGAATCTAATATGGTTTCTAATTATGGAGATGGGAAGTTGGGTTGACATGTTGTTTTCAAGAGGAAAGAGATGAAGACAATGTATCTGAACCTGTTTCATGTTTTGACAGTTAAGTTGTTTAGTTTAGATGTTAAGATTCTCCACCTGTACTAGATTTAATTAATCCCAGAATGCCGCAAATAAATGCCGAATTGCATCTAGGTGTTTGGAGCACATTTGGCTCGACACATTTAAAATATGTATGGTCATTTGAATAGTAAAAAGTAATGTTTGAATTGTGATGGAATGTAGTAGTATGAGTAGTGTTGATACAAACCATCCTACATTACCAGATGATTGCCATGTGAACTTACTTGCTGGTTTAATTGAGGATGTAATTAATTCAACAAATGTGTCATGTGGAGGTCATCCAGTAATTTAGAAGATATAGGATGATTTTATAGGAGAAAATCTGAACTGTAGTTTATGAATGTCTAGGTTATTATAGATATTAAATCAATAAGTTGCTTGGGATAAAGTACTGATTAGTTAAATGAGGTGGATGACCGATCCTCTATCTACATCCCAAATCTAACATTTGTACTTAGGAGATGGACCACCCCTCATTCAGTTGGTTACAAGCTAGCGCAAACATCGCCTAAATTTTTCAGAAGAAATTATGTATACTGAGTCTGACAAGGAACACAAAGATCTCAACTATATTGTATTCAGGGCCGCTCCTTTTATGAGCCAAAAGAGGCGGTCGCCTCAGGCCCCGTAAAAAACAAGAAATTTAGGGGCCCCAAATTATCTTATATATGTGTGTGTGTGTGAAAATAAATGTCAAATATGCTGTGGTGTCCTACCGGTAAGAAGTTTTGCCCGGATACTAGGCACCCGGGTTCGAAGCTGGCTCCCTTAGCCTTTTAGATGTTTTTATGATTTTACTGTGCGCCCATTTGTTTGACTGCTCCTATTGTAACTATGGGTCATTTTATTTCCTTCTTTTAATTCACCTGCCATGTGGCCAACACAGACACACAGTTGCACCCCAATTTTTCTCTATCACTTTTTTTTTTTATTTGCTAAAGTTCTAGTTTCAAGTTTCGAACATAAACTCGGCAGAAAGCTTGAGCAATTAGTACTTTTGCTGCTAAAACTGTAAGACGTGTTGTTTTTAAGTAACGTATTTGAACGGATTTGTCATGTTATCTTAAATACAAATAATTATTTTAAATATTATGCATTGTTTTATTATTTCATATTTATTTACAATATACGCAAAAATCAGAGGCCCCATTTTTTTAACTCGACTCAGGCCACTGCAATGTTAGGATCAGCCCTGATTGTATTTGAAATTTTAGAATTGAGAAATGAATTTGAATAGCTAAATTGTGTGTTTGTTTTGAGATTGTACAAAGTAGAATTTTTCTGTAGATGCTACATCAACACTAGAAAATATAGGAATTTTTCTGTAAATGCTACATTGATGCTGAAAATGTAGGAATGACGTAATATTATATTGTGATGAGCCGTGTCAATAATGATTGAATTATTATGATATATACTTTGTAATTGTTATTGGAAATTTTAAATTTTGGATGGAGTAAGATGGAAATATTAATAAAAAAAAAGGCTCATAATAATAGGTGTAGATAATTATAAATATGATGAGATTTTATTGGATTGAGTAATCTAATTTTACATTTCAAAACAAACGAAATATTGTATTTTGACATTCCAAATCTGTCTAATAAAAAGGAAATTTCTCTTTTCCCAAAAAATATATTCCCTCCGTTCGTAAAAGAAAGTCATTTTAAATTTTCAGGTGGAAATTAAGAAATTTTGGGATGAAAAAAAACACCCCACATAAAATTTATTCTTATAATCTTAATTTTATTTTCTCTCTCCAATAAATCTTCTATTACTATAAATTGCTCCATCTTTCCTCAATACTATAAGGATAATATTGATAGAAATAGGAAAAATTTGCTAGAATTACTTTTTTTTTTTTTTTATGAAAAATTATTTTATCTCAAATGACTTTCTTTTGTGAACAAAGCTAGTCACGTAATGAATTCAAGTAATATGACGGTAGTTTAAAGCAGTTTATCTATTTATTAATGAGTATACGTCGCTCAATGAACTTAGAATTAATTAACAGCTCATATGTGGTCCCTTCTCGTCAATAGAATTTCACTATAATATACTTTTTTGATGGGCATATTTTTCTGAGTTATAAGGGAGCTTCAAGTGATAATAGTCGTTATTTTTTTAATATTATTTTGACAATATTTAATATTCGCAAACCCATTAAGGTGTTTTAGTTATTATTTTTATTTTTGTTGTTATTGCTGTTCTTAAGATACACATATAATCAATCTCGTCATCTAAGAATTTGATAATGTATCACAATGAATAAGACAATAACAATAATTTCAGAGAAAAGTAGAGTATTATTATCACGTAGAAAATTATGAATACAGATAGGAGGTATTTATAGGTGCGATTAGTGGGCTTAAACATGATCTAGGGCCCATCAAACACCTTAATTAACCTTGTCTTAATTTATTTAGGGAATCGGGCTCTTGGGCTTCTACAATACAAATAATGGACTAATTGGAACCTTTCTATCAAAAGGAGGCCCATTTACATAATCTAGGCCCAAAATGGGATATCCACATCATTATTCCCCCACTCTCAAGATACTTCCGTTAATAGAATTTTGAGAGTAGTAAAGTTTCACACGTCGAGTTGGGAGTGCGCGGGACTTTGGGAGAGGCAGGTGTAGGTGAGCTTTTTGAAGATTGAGACTTTTAGCATGTAAGTCTTTTTCCCTTTCTCCCCAAGTCCATTGTTCTTGAGTTCATCTTCTATGCTTCATCTTCTTTCCTTTGGTAATGTTCTTAGTTTTCATTGCTTCGTTTCAATGTGCTGCCATTTTCTGGAATGTCGCAAAATACTTCATCTGAATTTGTTTGGCAATCCCAAAAATAGGGGCTTAGCCAGTTCTCTCCGCCACTGCGTCCCTCCCCCTCCTGGAGGAGTTATTAACTATTGTTGGCAGGAGGATTGAGTGGTGTATCATTTCAAGTGGTCTCCGCGGCACTTTGAAGGTCTTCTCCCTTTTGAGTCTTTTATTTCCTCCCAAAACAACTATCAAAAAGTCGAAATAGAATAATGTCTCCTTTCTCGGATGGATAATTCTACTTGGATCCGATTGAAGATTTGAAGACCCAACGCATCCGGATCTGATCTGGGATCTGGACTGCGTGCCTCTCCGGACCTGGTTGCAACCGGATTTGCTGTCCTGCCTCGATCGTCGGGCTTGCAGCGTGCGGGCTGCATTTCTCCTGTCGGATAGCAACACGCGACGCATGCGTCTGAGTCGCTGCGTGACTTCTTTTTCCGGGATCTCTCATCGCGCGGCGTGCACCACGGAGCCACTGCAACGAGCGTCTCTTCCCTCATAGCGTGCAGTGCGCGAAATGGAGTTGTAGCCGTGCGTGTTTCCTCCAGTCGGGGTCTTGCAGTACGCTGTCGTTCTGCTCCTCCCCGCAGCCCGCAGTGCACATGGCTCCTTGAGCGCGACTTTAAGCAGCACTTCCCAGCGTGCGTCTTCTACGCATCTAGGTCAAGGTTTGGCCATCTCCCCACGTTTTGATGATGTTTCTATGTAAGTCTTTTATTCTTCCGACTTTTGTTTGCCATGTTTCGGAATTTCTCTTTGTATTACTCTTTGTCGAGAAAATAATGATTTTTTCTTCTTAGGCTTCGTGATTTTGTTACCCCCCGAGCTTCGCACATAAATTCCGCTACTTGGTTGGAGACCGTGTCTAGTGAAGTTGAAACTGGTAGATGAGTGACCGTGAGGACTCGTTACACTTGTGATCTTCCTCGGGTCGGTATTCGGTTTGAAGCTTTTTGCTTTATTGACGAAGAGAATAAGGGAGATGAAGTTGGGAGGATATCATCCGCCTACTTGATCCTCCTGGAGGAGGCGAGGTATATGCGAGCGGTGAGGATGCTACTCCTGACTGTGAGAAGATGGTCGAATATGGGGATTGCCCTCCTGCTAACTCTTAGAATTCTAGCGGCTGGTTTGCCTTGTTTCGTATCTCCATAATTTTCTTGCATTTTTGTATCTCCATCTTTTTCTTGCATTTTCGTATCTCCATCTTTTTCTTGCATGTTTCGTACTTTGTGATGGTGTCTGCTTTAGTTAGCATTTTCTTGACGTTTCTTTTGCTTGTGATGATTTATTCTTCTTTGTCGTCAGAATCCCTGTTTTAAGCTTTGGGAGGTGATAGTTTGTATTTTTTTACTTCTTGGGTAGTATATGAGTCCCTTTTTTGGATCTTCAGGAGGGTGAAGGACTTGACTTGCTGGTGTCTCAGCAAGGCGAGCTGAACTTGACTTGCTGGAGTCTTCAGCAAGACGTGACTTGCTGGTGTCTTCAGCAGGATGTGACTTGTTGGTCTCTTCAGCAGGACGGGATAAATCTTGACTTGCTGGAGTCTTCAGCAAGACGCGACTTGCTGGTGTCTTCAGCAGGATGTAACTTGCTGATGTCTTCAGCAGGACGTGACTTGCTGAAATTCGTCTTTCTGAGGGGACTTAGTGAAATTTGTCCTTCTGAAGGGACTTAGTGAAATTCGTCCTTCTGAGGGGACTTAGTTAAATTCGTCAGCAAGATGTAACTTGATGGTGTCTTCAGCATGACGGGATGAATCTTGACTTGCTAGAGTCTTTAGCAAGACGCGACTTGCTGGTGTCTTCAGCAGGATGTGACTTGCTGAAATTCGTCCTTCTAAAGGGACTTAGTGAAATTCGTCCTTCTGAAGGAATTTGTTGAAATATGTCCTTCTGAGGAGACTTAACGAAATTCGTCCTTCTGAGGGGACTTGCTGAAATTCATCCTTCTAAGGGAACTTGTTGAATATCGTCCAGCGGAGGGGACGTGTCGAAATTTATCCTTCTTAGGACTTAGTGAAATTCAATGTCTATGCGTGTTATTGCCATTTTTTGCGTTTGTTCAATGAGGTGGTTATCTTTTGTCGAGTGAGCTCTAGAGGGTCACTTTTTTTTTTGGAGGATGAGTTCTCGGGGATCATCGATTTTCAGGAGGATAAATTCTCGGGGATCATATTTTTTTAGGAGGATGAGTTCTTGGGGATCGTCCAATTTCAGGAGGATGAGTTCTCGGGGATCATCTTTTTTTAGGGGGATGAGTTCTCGGGGATCATCCTTTAGGGCGAGTTCTAGGGGATCACCGTTTATGAGATATTTGATGGGTCTGCGAAATTCAGCTGGCCAGGCTGGATTTCTCAACGTGTTGTATTGACTCATTTAGAGTATATTGTTAAGTAGAGACGTATAAAGAAAGAACTTTTATTAATCGAAATGCCTCTTGGGCTTGCAGAATGATGACAATGAAAAATTCAATGAACGAGTGGGAAAATTCCCCATATCAACAAAACGTAAAGTAAACTAAGTCCTTTTAGAGAATTCGTACGAGGTTGGTTCCAATCTTAGTTGGATTGCTTCTGAACACTTCTATCTCTTCAAGCTCTTCTGTTGGCCTAGCGCCATTGGTTGCAGAGGTTGCTCCTTCTTCGGGGTGTTATCCGAACGCCTTGTTTCCACTATCACTTGGGTTGCTAAAGTTTGAGACTAGTTTTTGTCATTTTCCCTGTGGGTGGTTGGTCGTCTTGAAGCCCTTCGACCACCGCTACTTCTGCTTTCTGAATTAGCATGGTGACCTTCTCTTTTTCTTTGGGGTCTCCTAGTTGGTCGCTTAGGGGTCTTTTCGGGGGTAACACGCGTTGCAGCGTACCTGTGTAGCATTCTCTAGAGAGTTTTTTTGTCTCCACGCTCTTCCCCCACTTCGAAGGGGGTTGTAAATTTTATTTTCATATGGCAAGTGGACGCTACTTCCCTGAACAGGTTGAGTGCCGGACATCCAAGTATCACGTTATAGGAGGATGGTGTGTCTATCACCATCATCTTCACCTCGTATGTGGCTCTCCTTGGTGGTGCCCCCGCTGGTCCTCCTTCTATGATGTTAATAGTTCCGGCGATTGGAATATTTTATACTTTCGGATCCTTGTTCTCCTCTTGAGGGTCTTTGTCATTTTTACATGGCGGTTGTTCGTCCTTCTGCCGCCTTCTAGAATTTGAGCTTTCTTCGACAAATTCGGACAAGTAACCTTGTTGGATCAGTTTCTCTATTTTTGCTTTTAGTTGGAAGCACTCGTCAGTGTCGTGTCCTCTGTGGAACCTGCAATACTTATTGGACTTCTTCCTCTTCGGGTCATCCCTCATGGGGCGTGGTGGCCTAACCAGCCCTTGCCTTTCTGCAACCACTAGTACTTCAGTTAGGTTCATGTTTAGCGGGGTGTAGAGAAATGTGTTGTGTGGCTTCGTTGAACTTCGGGTGTCATTCTCTTGCTCCGCCCTAGGGGGATCTCGCCTACCATCCTCTCGATCTTTTTGCTTCTGCCCAGTTGTGGAGCCGGTGGTTTCTTCAATTCTTATATACTTTTCTGCTCGGTTGAGTAGCTCTTCCAAGGTAGTGGGTGGACGTCCTGCTATGGACTCGAATCTTCCGTGTTTGAGGTTTTACTGAACTATTCCTGCTAGTAATTTGTGGTTCACGTGGGGGACTTCATGAACGGCCTCCACGAAATGCTGCATGTACGTGCGGAGAGTCTCATTTTCTTTCGGTGCGATAGAGAATAGGTATGATGGTGTCTTGGCATATCTTTTATTGATGGAGAATTTATCTAGGAATTTTAGCGAGAAGTCCTCAAAAGAGTTTATCGATGATGCTGGTAGTTGATTGAACCAAGTGAGGGCTTGCTTCGAAAATGTTATTCAGAAGACTTTGCAGAGGGCTGCCTCGCTCAGTTCGTAAGGGTCGGCTTTTGCGTAGAATTTATCTAAGTGTTCTTGTGGATCTCCAGTTCCATAGAACATTTCCCAATTTGTGAGCTTGAGCCCGTGGGGGATACTTGCTGCCAGGATATTCGCGTTCAGCGGGCTCCTCCTCTGAGGATCTCGAAACTTAGCTATGTTGGCGGCTGCGGGATTCCTGGCCATCTGGGTTCTAACATCTTCCTTGTTCTACTCTTCCATATTCTCCAGCACGATGTGATGCGTTGGGGGAGCAGGTGGTGCATTGTGTTGTCCTTGGGTTGCGATGAATTGCGTAATGGCCTTCGTAGTTGCCTCGTCGATTATCGCCTGCAATGCTTCGGGAGTCAGTTGCATTATCGGGGGACTGTATCCTTGCTGTGAAGTTCCACCTGCGTAGGGCGGTATTGTGGATGAATGGGGATGGCTCTGGAGGGTCCAGACATTCTGCCTTCCTTGGGTGACAGCCTGCCTATACGGGGTGTCTTGGAAGTTTGGTGGAAATAGTTGTGTCCTGATGTTTGTATGTTCCCGATCTTTCCGATGTGACTGCATCTCGTTGCCGACAGGCAGGGGTGGCAGTTGGGCGTGATCCTCGTGGTTGGCGGAAGAAATCTGCGGGGGATGTGCGTTCTTGTGGACATGAGGCAGTTGTAGGAATATGTTCTCTTGGCCGGTAAGGGGGAGTTGTGGAAGGTGTCCCCCCCCCCCCCCATGGTGTGAGGGAGCTGCGGGAGGCAAGTGTTTTGATCCGCAAGAGTCCTCTGCTGGAGTGGACCTTCCTGGTTAATAGGAGGCAGTTGCGGGAGGTGTGGTTCCTGGCCTGCGGGGGTTGTCTGCTGGAGGGCATTCTCCGGATCTTCAGGTAGGATGCCTTCTAGTTGGTTGGTATTCCGGCCTTCCTGCAGGGGATCCGTTGGTAGCAGCTCGTCCTTCCGATCTTGCTGCTGTCGCTCCATCTCCTTCTGCTTGCCTGTTGTCGCTTGTTGATCTTGCTTATTCATCATTCAGAATTGCCGGAAATCAAAAAATTTTGAAAAAAAATTCAAAAAATCTCGATTCCCACAGACGGCGCCAAAATGATGCTATATCACAATAAATAGGACAATAATAATAATTTCAGAGAAAAGTAGAGTATTATTATTATCACGTAGGAAATTATGAATACAGATGAGAGGTATTTATAGGTACAATTAGTGGCTTAAACATGATCTAGGGCCCATCAAATACCTTAATTAACCTTATGAACTATAAATACAAATAATTGACTAATTGGACTTCTTCTATCAAAAGGAGACCCATTTACATAATGTAGGCCCAAAATGAACTATGCACATCAGAAATCTAATTCTTTTATTTCTTTTTGTTGGTAAGAGTAGCTCCTTTTTTTATGTAAGCTATAAGATGTAGCTCGTTAATTGTTGCCTTCCGCTTCAAAATAATTGTTATTCTAGCATTATAATTTATGTTCCAAAATAATTGATGTTTTAGAACTCAAAATATAATTTCTACCAAATTTTTAATATTGCCATAGTATAAAATGAGTCGTAGGAATGAGAAAGACACAACTTTTAAAAAAATTAATATAATAATCAGACTTAAATAAGGGCATATCTTTTATAAAGTCCCTTAGTCTTTGTGGAAATTTTCACAACAACAATTATTTCAGTATAGGGAACGTATTGCATCAAATTTAGGAAAATTCGATTAGATGCTAAATAAAAAATACCTTGTCTCCCAAATAAACACAAAAATACTAATACTATTATCAATATTATCATATAAATCAAAGATTATTACTCGGATCTTCTGCACAACTTGATAACTTGCACTGCATACTAGACTCTGCGTCCTGCAGAATATTAAATATCTTCAATCAATTGTGGTATTTAACTCGCTTACATAATTGTATAGACTACAGAGTTGTGTAGTTATCAAATCATGGACCTAATTTCAGCAAGTCAAACCCCTGATGTCAACCAAATCAACGGCCATGGATTAGCATCAATGTGAATGGAGTAAGATGCTCAAAATTTAATACCGTGCTTACGTCATCGGTGACGATGCCTGGATTTGGACAACAACAAGATCTGTGTTACACCACTTTATCCTTCTTTAATCTATCCTAATCCTGATTAACGTCCTAATTCTATGATTATCCGCCTGGCACGTGCTGAATGTGTGCTCCAATGCTGATGTGGCCGCCCAGCGTGTGCCTGAATCCTTATCCAGCAATTTAAATAATTTGGAACCCCATCGCGCCACAAGCTTGGCGCGCTTTTCTCTCTAGTTTCGCTGATTTTTATATTTGAAATTCCGGGGATGGCAATTTGGATTATCGGGTCTGGTTTCATACTCGATTTAGGGTACATTGGTGTAAGGACCTGGCAAACTTAAATCTCCGTTGTTGGTATGATATTGTCCGCTTTGAACTAATTTTTTTGTTTTACCCCCAAAATATCTCATACGAATAGAAAAACATGTTCAATCTAATATGCACATGATCTTTTTCATATCTAATCGATGTGGGACTTTGGTTGACACCCCAAAGCTCTAACAATTGATTGTATATTAGAAGTTATTGAAACGTGTAATTATTACATTTTAAGATAAATTATTAATTTTAAGTCGATTCGGGTTACAATCGAGTTAATATATTAGTGTCGGATTGATCTTGTTTTCCCCCATAAACTCAGTACGTTGTCGAATTTATATTGTCATGACGGGTTAGGGATTGTCACCCATAAACATCAAATTAGATTGGCAGTCATATACTTGTGGACATTGGGCTCAACGGCTATGATCCAATTGGAGGAGACAGGGCTCATGTCTTGGGCTTTTTCTATTGTACCTTATATTGCTCTGTTTTAGTATGAGCGTTTTAGGACGAAACAATTGATATAAATTGGGCTTGAAATTTCCGATTTTGGGTTTACATTTCGAGTTGGGATTTCTAATATTCGATTGTTTTTTTATTATTATTATTATTATTATTATTATTATTATTATTATTATTATTATTATAATAATAATTATTATTATTATTACATTTGATACAATATAAAGATCGACTCGAACTCGACCTCGATAAATAGCATTTGTTAAAATATGTGAGAAAATATCAAACTACTCGAGCTTGACTTATGTTTAACTCAATTAAAGCTCGTTCAATTTCAACTCGATTAATTATCAAACAAGTTTTAAAATAATATAAGAAGCTTGGTCACATTTTTTAAACAATAAGGATGTGTTTGGTTTGGGCTGGGGTGGTTGGGGAACTGTAGGTTGGGGTATTTAAATGGTTGGAAACGGTTGGGGAAGTAAAAAAAATGTGTTTGTTTTATGGGTTTGAGAAGTGGTTGGAGGGTTCACTAATAATATTTAATTAGAATATTTGATGTGATGTGTCTAAGATGATGTTGATTTTGTTGAGTATGTTGTATGATGCTTTAGTTAATTCGTGCAATGATATTTTGGAATTAATTAAAGCATTTAAATTATTTGCACGATAATTTATTTGAATTTGCATATGTCCTTGGATTGTAGGAATATT
>JAUEKW010133910.1:0-11846 GCA_032274785.1 Ajuga reptans
CGTAAAACATAAAAATTCTAGTGATTCACTTAGGTTATTTACACAATTTAGATAATACAATCTCTACTTCCAAAACATTAATAATTAACATAATTTAAAATACAAAATATATTTAACTAACGTGTGTATCCCAAGTTCGCATCACATAGCAAAATTGGTAGATTGAAGATCAACCATATAAAACCCCTAAAACATGTATACTACAACACCATGTCCAACACTCACAATTACAAACCCATCTCTTTCTCTCTCAACATGCCAGAATATCCAAACACACTCACATGTGTTAGTCTATACATGTAAATCATATAAGTAAACAATTAGTTAGATGAGGTAAAGCATAGATGAAGTAAAGCAAAAATAACCCACTGTTAACAAAATATTGATAACAAATAATCAAATTCCTACATACCACTAACATAAATTGTCCATTACACCTAATTTAATTGATAAATTATACTCTTTAATGTGATATCCTAATCTAATTAACTCAACACACCCATGTATCACACGCACACACCTATTAATTATACTATATATACACATACACTTACATGTTACATCCCACATAAGTCCCCATCCCTCTCTTACATGCATATACATATAGGAACACAACACGCATCACACCACACAAACACATTCTCTTTCCTCTCTCGACACACAACACACTATAATTAAACACTCTTCTCCCATTCTTCACACAAACATCACGACACACACATAAACATGTAACATATAAACTAAATATAGATACATGTATATACATATATGAATATGTAACAAGAATTAAACAAGCACAATATCCCTTCCCCCATCTGTATATACTTGCTCACCTATACACCCATAATATATCTATAAACATACACACGGACCTGTAACACATATATGCGCACGACGACGGCACGACGAGGAAGTGGAGGCTATCTCCGATACTCGAGAAGAAGGGGGAGAAGGGGTTTTGTGGGTGCTCACAGCGGTGACGGCTGCCCTCGTCCTTTTCTTTTCGTTCCTCTTCATCGATGATATGTGACAGAAAATAGATGAAAAACTAGGGTGCATGGTGGTAGTTGCGTGAGATGGTGGCAGATCGACGGAAGTGTTGCCAGTAAAAGGTTGTAGTACTTTACCTAGGGTGGAAAGGTGGAGGTGGCGATATTGGTGGTGTCGTGGCTTGATTTTAAACGTGGACGGAGTCGGGACGTGTTGCAAACCGACTAAAGAGAAAAAGAGATAATAGAGGCGGTGGTGATGGGGTGGCTTGAATTTAATTATTTAAGGCCCAGCTGTTATAACTTTAGTATTGAACGTTTTAAAAATATTTTAATCACATTATATATGTGCAAAGGTTCGCACAAGTAAACTAATACAAAGTCTACGTGTATACTAAATAAATTAGAAATACCTTTTATTATATCCTATCTTTTGTATCATTCTTTTAGATATCGAACGGGTGATACGAGTAGGCTCAGCGTATAATATTTTGGGAAGAGTAGTCTGCAAGTTCAAAAACAAAACGGGGTTTTAGAACAAAAATGGGATTGGGCCATTATTTTAATTGAACTAAAGTTATAGCTCTAGGGTTAACAAGTATAACGAATGACCAATCACTTGATCTAAGAAAAATGAAAACTTTATCTTAAATATATGAAACTTAAATAATTCCTAATCTAATCTTCATGAATAAGTTCGGGCTCGTGTAGTAGACGAGCCAAAAATAAATGTAACAACAAATTCATATAATAACTAATTAAATAAGAAATTATATATAAACTAATAAACTTAGATAAATCTATAAATACATAGATAAATATTGTCAGTAAGACTTCAAGATGCTACATTACCAGCCACCAAGAGTCCTTCTCTCTGGTCCCAGGGGCTAGATCAACGCCTCCTGCATTATCCACCCACCCTTAGAGGCCCTTGGTCCCAGGGGCTAGATTGATGCCTCCTGCATCAGAACCTGCTCTACTCGGTTCACATATGTTAGTTATCTATTATAGTAATCTGATTTGCTTAATTAACTCGTTTGATAAATGTCAGCAACATGAAAAGTTTGATCAATTAACTGATGCTGAGGAGAATGATAGACGTTTATAAATGGAAAGTTTGCCTTTTTCCCTCAATATGACCGAATAACTTTTGGCAGAATTTGGCAACGTTTATAGCTAATATATGATTGGAGATTTTTTCTCAATATGACCGAGTAAGTTTTGACAGAATATCATTACAAATGTAGCATATATATGATTGGAGATTTTTCCTTCAATATGGGAGTAAATTTTGGCAGATTATGTAGCATATATATGATTGGAGATTTTTCCTTCAATATAAAAGTATATTTTGACAGATTATGGTCGAGTCAGTTTTAGCAGACCATCATTATAAATGCATCTAATATATGATTGGAAATTTTTCCCTCAATATGATAGAGTAATTAAAAGATCTTACCATAAAATTGCTATTTCTAGATTAAGTAATAAAGTTTGGGCGGGAAAATACAAAAGTTGTTATTCATAGATGGTTTCATTATATTTTATGAATTCTATGCTTAAGGTGTTGACCCATTGATATCACTACAACAAAAAAGGTCTTTTGTGGATCATTTTTTGACACCACAATTGTGGTCACTAATAATAATTTATTTGTGACCACTTGTTGTCACAAAACTCTCTACAAATTATTTGAGACCATTTTCAGACTACTTCTAGAGAGGACTACTTATTGCAAAAAAAGATTTGAAATGTATTTGGGACAATTTTTTGTCGTCTCAAATATATTATTTGCAACTGCGTTATTGAGACAAATATTTAGTGACGACATGTTGTCTCTAATAATAAAGTTGTGACAAATACTCATAAAGTTATGAAAAATACTCATTAATTGAGAGTACTTTTTGTTGTCTCAAAAGACAATTTTTCTTGTAGTGTATTGTTTTTTCTAAAATCATGGAATTAATTCAGTTTTGAGGTCCTTGTTTTTAGGATGTACATCATTTTGATTAATTGATGCTCTAATTTTTTATTTAGAATTTTTAATGAATTATATCCTTAGGGTGTTGAACCTTGATATTGCTTTTCTAAACACTACAACAAAAAAGGTCTTTTGTGATACACTTTTTGAGACCACAATTGTGGTCACTAATAATAAGTTATTTGTGACCACTTGTGAATTGTGGTCACTAATAATAAGTTATTTGTAACCACTTGTTGTCACAAGTCACTCTACAAATTATTTGAGACCATTTCCACAGTACTTTTAAAGACAACTAGTTGCTGCAAAAAAATATTTGAGGGGCATCTAAGACCACTTTTTATGGTCTCAAATATATTATTTGCGACGGAGTTATTGAGACGACTAATTAGTGACGACATGTTGTCCCTAATACCACAGTTGTGACAAATACTCATTATTTGAGACTATTTTTTGTTGTATCAAAAGACCATTTTTCTTGTAGTGAAACTTGTGGTATTATTGGGTTATGGGGCCCTAACTTTTGGGATGATAATGTGTAACTGGGAATACGCCATTTTGACTAAGTGGTACTTTATCTGATTTTTATTTGGAGTCTTTAATGACTTCCACGATTAGGGGGACACGGGGTCTTGAATGTTAGGCTGTGAGTGTGTCAGTTGGAAACTGACTTCGCTATTACTGGCCTATAAAGTTTCATAATGTAGGTCAAAGTTCATTTTGGATTTTTTTTATATATATTCATGAAAATTATTGAATATGTTTGCAGGCTGTTTGGTAATGGGAGTGACATATATGTGTTGCAATTAGATTATCCAGTAAACTTGCCAAAAGAAAAAAACTGTTGATTAGTCCTAAAGATAATCACATTCTTACCATGTAGATATTTTTCTTGCGGAACTTTGGAACTTTTTTAGGGATTAATTCAATTCTAAAAGTTAATGTGGTGTTTATGGAAAATGCTTGTGTTTTCAATATCCTAATTAATTATCACTAATGATGATATAAATATATATATATATTGTTAGAGTTTTGGTTTCAATCTCAGTCATCTGTTGAGGATCCAACGGCTGAGAGAGCAATTGAAAGTCATATGCAACTGTCACATTCAAACTTGGAAGGAAAAGCCATAACGGCTACTTCAACCATTTTAACCGCCAGGATTTGGAAGCCATTATTCATTCTTCTGTTTTGTTCTCTTTTGTAACTGTGATCATTTGTATTGTTCAGTTGGTTACTGATAGACTTCTATATAAGGTTAGAAGGGGATATAGCAGTAGAACAACACAAGAGACATCACACTCACACACAATTGGAAAGGATAAAAAACAGGAAGATTATTGTTGCTAATCTTGAGAGTATCTAGAGGGATATCATCTCTACGGATTGTGTAGGATGATCTAGAGAATGGTTAGGGCTGTGTAAACTTGATTCTGGATTAAGAAGAAGAGATCTCGCCCGTGGACGTAGGCACATTGCCGAACCACGTAATTCTGTGTCTTTCTGCATGATTTTCATATTTATTGATTGTTTGGTTGATTGAATACTTTTGTGTAGTTGATTTCATCTGAGTTTCTAAATTGTTGATTGAGTGTTTATATTGTTGGGTGAGAACGAGAGGCTTAATTTCACAATTGGCGCCGTCTCTGTGGGAAATCGAATTGCACTCCACATATCTAATCTATTGCTCAAGATAGGTTTTCAATTCCTCAAGAAACACACTATCTGTTGTGCACAATCATGGCTGCAAAGTTTGATACAGAAAAATTTTCGGGGAAGAATGACTATGGGCTTTGGAAGATCAAGATGAAAGCTCTTCTAACCCAGCAAGGGCTTGTAGCAGCACTCAATGGAGAGAAAGCTCTACCAGAGAAAATGGAGCAGTCACAGAAACAAGAAATCTTGGATAAGGCTCACAACACTCTTGTTCTGTGCTTGTCTGATAAAGTTCTGAGAGAAGTATCCAAAGAAACAACAGCAGAAAGTATTTGGAAGAAACTAGACACCATGTATATGTCAAAATCCTTGGCTAACAGGCTCTACTCCAAACAAAAGCTTTATTCATTCAAATTCTCAGAAGATAAGAATGTAGAAGATCAGTTGGATGAATTCACTAAACTTCTGGATGATTTGGAATGCCTAGAAGTAGAAATGGAAGAAGAAGATAAAGTTATCCTTCTCCTCAATGCTCTGCCCAAGTCATATGATCACTTGAATGACACACTCCTCTATGGAAAGCAAACCGATATCACTCTTGAAGATGTTCAAATTGCACTCAGGTCAAAGGAACTTCAGAAGCAGAATGAATCAAAATAGGAGTCCATAGGAGAAGGTCTGATAACCACCAGAGGGAGAACCTTCAAGAATAAGAACAAACCACAAGATTGGAATAAGAAAGTCAATCAGGGCAAGGCAAGAAACAATGATGGGAAGGAAACAAGGAAGTGCCATTTCTGCAAGAGACCAGGTCATTTAAAGAAAAATTGTTGGGAGTGGAAAAAGAAACAAGCCTCAAAGGAACAGAACCAGGACACACTGGACCTTGTCACAACAGGAGAAGATGCTCAAGTGTTGAACATATCTGGAGAGAAACCAGAAAACCAGTGGATCTTAGACAGTGGGTGCAGCTTTCACATGTGTCCCAAGCTGGAATGGTTTTCAGAGTTCAGAGAACTGGAGAATGGGTCTGTGATGCTTGGAAATAATCAAGTGTGCAAAGTGCAAGGCATTGGAAGCATTCACATCAAAGTCCATGATGGTTCTGTCAGGATCTTGACAGAAGTAAGGTACATTCCAGAACTTAAGAGAAACTTAATCAGTCTAGGAACTTTAGAGAATAGAGGATGTTGTTTTCAATCCAAAGATGGTTCTCTTCATATCATTAAGGACAGAAAGGTTGTCATGAAAGGCATTAGGAAGTCCAGTTTATATTACCTTGTGGGAGAGGTAATTCAAGGATCTGTTGATGCATGCATAGATGATGAATATGTCAAATGGCATTCAAGGCTTGGACATGTCAGTCAAGCTGGTCTGAATGAACTGCTAAAACAAAACCTACTACAACATAAAGATAAGTTTTCTATTGATGTGTGTGAAACCTGCATTCTAGGCAAATGCAAGAAACAACCCTACCCTGTAGGAAAGTATACATCTAATGACATTCTTGAATATGCTCACTCAGATTTGTGGGGACCTTCTAGAGTTGAATCTCTAGGTGGAGGAAAATACTTCCTAAGCATTATAGATGAATTTTCCAGAAAATTGTGGGTTTATATTCTGAAAAACAAATCTGAAGCTTTCATGAGGTTCAAGGAGTGGCACACAGAGGTTGAAAGTGAAACTGGAAAAGCTTTAAAGTGTCTAAGGACTGATAATGGCCTTGAATACCTGTCAGATGAATTAACCAGATATTGCACACAGAAAGGAATCAAAAGACATAAAAATGTGCCTGGCAACCCCCAACAAAATGGTGTTTCTGAGAGAATGAACATGATAGTTTTAGAGAGAGTGGGGTGTATGCTTCTTGAATCTGGTTTGCCCAAGAAATTCTGGGCAGAAGCTATAACAACAACAACTTATCTAATCAACAAGTGTCCTAGTGCAGCCATTGGCTTTCTCACTCCAGAAGAAAAATGGTCAGGCAGGAAACCATCTTACTCTTACTTAAGAACCTTTGGCTGCAAAGCCTTTGCTCATACTAAGCAAGACAAACTTGAGGCAAGGGCTCTCAAGTGTGTGATGATTGGATACCAAAAAGGTACAAAAGGATACAGGTTGTGGTGTATTGAACCTGGGTTGAACAAATTGATAGTAAGCAAAGATGTAGTCTTCTGTGAAAATGAAAAACCATTCAGTCAGAAAGTAAACCAAGGATTGATAATCAGTAACAAGCTGTTGAGTCTTCATCAAAGAATGAGAAGATTACTTACTCAAGTGATGAAGAGAAGGGGAGTGATGATGAGATCACTGATACAGAAGAACAGCTTGAACAAGATGACCTTGGCAGCTATCAGTTGGTCAGAGATAGATCCAAAAGGATATCAAAGCCCTCAACCAGGTATGAAGATGATTTCTTAATGGCTTATGCTTTAATAACTGCTGAAGAAATTGACACAAGTGAACCAAGCAACTATTCTGAAGCCATGGCAAGCTCAGAAAGGGATCAATGGATGATTGCTATGCAAGAGGAGATGGAATCATTGGAGAAAAATAAAACTTGGGATCTGGTAAAGAAACCTTCAAATCAAAAACTTGTCAGTTGCAAATGGATTTACAAAAAGAAGGTGGAGGTTTCTAAGACAGAGAAAGTAAGGTTCAAAGCTAGGTTAGTAGCTAGAGGATTCACTCAAAGAGAAGGAGTGGACTTTAATGAAATTTTCTCCCCTGTTGTCAAACACTGTTCCATTAGAATTCTTCTAGCTATTGTGAATCAGTTTGACCTCATTCTAGAGCAGTTAGATGTTAAGACTGCCTTCCTTCATGGTGATTTAAAGGAGATCATCTACATGAATCAACCTGAGGGATTCATCACCCCTGGAAATGAAAAGAAGGTGTGTTTACTAAGAAAATCCTTGTATGGCTTGAAGCAAAGCCCAAGGCAGTGGTATATCAAGTTTGACAATCATATGAAAAGTATTGGGTACAGTAGATGTAGATATGATAACTGTGTATACCTCAAGAAACATGGAAAGCAGGTAATTTTATATCTTTTGTTATATGTTGATGACATGCTTATTGCAAGCAAAGATCATGAAGAAATTAAACTGTTAAAATCAAATCTACAAGATGCTTTTGATATGAAAATTCTTGGTTCAGCAAAAAGGATTTTAGGAATGGATATTCTGAGAAATCAAGAAAGTGGTACACTGTGGTTGAGTCAAACTTCTTATATTGAAAAGGTTTTGAAAAGATTTAACATGCATGAGTGTAGAAAGGTAACCATACCATTAAGCTAACAGTTCAAGCTCTGTGAACTTCAGAAGCCTGGAAATGAAGATGAAAGGGCTGAGATGGGTAAGATCCCATATTCTAATGTTGTTGGGTCTGTTATGTACTCTATTATCTGCACCAGACCAGATGTAGCACACTCAATTAGTGTTCTGAGCAGATATATGTCTGACCCTGGGAAAGGTCATTGGGAAGCTATGAAATGGTTACTAAGATACCTAAAAGGTAGCTCATCATGTGGGATTCTGTACCAGAAGCAAGAAGTGAACACTGCAGATTATCTTTGTGGCTTTGTAGACTCTGATTTTGCTGCTAATTTAGATTCTAGGAAGTCTCAAACAGGTTATATCTTCACTTTGTTCAACTCAGCTGTTAGTTGGAGATCTATGCTTCAATATGTGGTAGCACTATCAACCACTGAAGCTGAGTACCTTGTTGTAACAGAGGCTGTGAAGGAAGCATTGTGGCTCAGAGGAATTCTAGAAGAATTTGGACTTATACAAAGTAGGGTAAAATTGTTGTGTGATTCACAAAGTGCCCTTCATCTTGCCAAACATCAAGTGTTCCATGAAAGGAGCAAACACATTGATGTAAGACACCATTTTGTAAGAGATGTGGTGGACAGTGGTACAGTGGAACTGAAGAAAGTTGATACTAAAGAAAATGCAGCTGATATGTTAACCAAATCACTACCTCTTGACAAGTTTAAGCATTGTTTGGAGTTGGTGAATGTGTTGTCTCAGTAAAAGGGACAGTGGTTTTATTTATTTTTCTTTTAGTATGTTGTTTATGGCTTGATCTTGTTGTATCTGGTATTTTTCTGGAATCTTGTGGTTTTATCAGGTTGAGTTGCTTCGATTGAAGCCAAGGTGGAGATTGTTAGAGTTTTGGTTTCAATCTCAGTCATCTGTTGAGGATCCAACGGCTGAGAGAGCAATTGAAAGCCATATGAAACTGTCACATTCAAACTTGGAAGGAAAAGCCATAACGGCTACTTCAACCTTTTTAACCGCCAGGATTTGGAAGCCGTTATTCATTCTTCTGTTTTGTTCTCTTTTGTAACTGTGATCATTTGTATATATTGTTCAGTTGGTTACTGATAGACTTCTATATAAGGTTAGAAGGGGATATAGCAGTAGAACAACACAAGAGACATCACACTCACACACAATTGGAAAGGATAAAAAACAGGAAGATTATTGTTGCTAATCTTGAGAGTATCTAGAGGGATATCATCTCTACGGATTGTGTAGGATGATCTAGAGAATGGTTAGGGCTGTGTAAACTTGATTCTGGATTAAGAAGAAGAGATCTCGCCCGTGGACGTAGGCACATTGCCGAACCACGTAATTCTGTGTCTTCCTGCATGATTTTCATATTTCTTGATTGTTTGGTTGATTGAATACTTTTGTGTGGTTGATTTCATTTGAGTTTCTGAATTGTTGATTGAGTGTTTATATTGTTGGGTGAGAACGAGAGGCTTAATTTCACACACACACACACACATATATATATATATATATATATATATATATATATAATTAACTTACATTGTATTGTGAGGATCCACAAAGGAAAGATAAAAGATGAAGTCCGCTTGATTCTTAATAGGAAAGAGATCACCTATTCCAAATGGTGTTCCATCTCCTATTACAACATTATCAACATGTGACATGTGTATGTTGGTGATGTCATCATGATGACATTTTGTATATGTGTTAAATGTTGACAATATTGGTGTCTTCTAATGAGATTCTTGATAATTGAACTGTTATTGATTTCTATATCCCCTACAATATGTATTATCAATTCTGAAAAATATCAGAAGTCCTTGATGTTGACTTATTCATCTGGTGTTGTTTTTTCCCCGTGATATTTATATATAGATTTTAAGCTATATACATGCAATTTGTGACTTATTATATGTAAGTTGCTCATTATATACTTTGAAGCTTCTCTTGCCAAACATATAAATTGTATTTTATTATTTCAACCGAATTTATTGATATAAGAAAAGGAAAAAAACTAAAGAATTCAAATCCTTTGATGAGTTTATTACATCAATATGATGTTGGAGTTTATTCTTCCATTTAACGCAGGTTTTGTTGCATTCCATTGGTGTTGCCTACTCATTTGGATGAGTTTTACTTTTCCTGATCCACTCTTCCAAAATTTCAGAGGTAAAGTCTGTCAACATTAGGAAATAAGAAATGGTAATCCATATTGTAATAGTGAGAATAATACTGAATTCGATCAATTTGTTGTCTGTTGAGGGTAAGAAATTTAGTCACCAATCTGGAATTGTAAAAATGAGATGGTAATATCACTATCGGAAGATTTGTTTCCTGCAAGTTTATATTAATCATCACGATTCTATGTTATATTAATCATCACATAAAACTATATAGATACATGAGTTACAGGAGTATTGTTCTTTATTTTTATCGAGTGAAATGCAAATACCAATATTTGTTCTAGGTTTGAAATGGATGCCTTCCCAAATAATTGAACATTCAATGAAAAAGATCCACCCCGGCCCCTATTAGAAACCATAAACTCCCATTCTTGGATTAGATTACCAACAACAAACTCACTCCATCCTTTTGTAAAATAAACATCAGTGGAAGTTTCAACTTCCCACTTCACTCCGTTCTCATTTGTTATATACCAAATTTTAGGACTAGTAAGTCTCATAAATTGGCGTAGCTCCCTAGGCAGTATCCTCTGATATATATACAAAATATAATTCTAGTAAGAATACCATAAACATAGTATTTAACTAATTTTTTAATGAGTGGACTTGTAATTTCTTGGATATTTGGTTGCAGTCATTGTTCGCCATGTTTTGAAGAAAGCTTATTGCGGACATGTGCTTGTTGAAGTGTTTTCCGGTGTAAAATCCATTATTGAATTACTGTTTTGCATTGTTGATTTCAACTTCTTCATGTTTGGTTTCAAGGACTTTTACAGACTGATCTTTTGTTGTGCTTGTTGTGAAGGCAATGTGAGAGATTTAGGAATTGTGAATACTTTTTATATTTGGTTGAACAATATTTGTTACGAAAAGTTTAAAATTGTAAGTAGAATTATAAAATCATAGTAAATGATTGGCTGTTACCTTGGTAACTTATATTTTGTTATTAATTCACATTGATTTTTAGATTAAATTATATTTATTATTCATTAATTAGGATTACAGTAATTGATCTTTTCTGTTGACTTTTGCTATGGTTTCCTGATTTAGTAATAGATTTGGGCGGGAAAATTGTAGTTGCTATTTTGGGGTAGACATGGCTTTTTATATGAATAATTTTGATGAAATATGGTGTCATAAGGTATCATATTATACAAAATTGAGTAGTATGGAATAACATACTATAATGACTTGTTTTGATCCACCTTCTGCACTTTTGGGCTATCGAAGCTTTGATGTGGTTTCACTCTTTTCGTAACCACATCAAGCATTAGAAAAACAACCAGATATCGAAGTAAAAACAAACAGGTACTAATTGTTCAGATCACCCAAAAGCTTTTAAAACACCAACAACTTCCAGACATCAAAAGTCAAACTATTGATTAGAAATTGCTAGTGCGAGCGCATCCCTAACCCGTGTAAGCTCATCATAGACTCATTCTTCTGGATCCGACGGTGTTCCTAAGTATTCATTGATAACCTGGGGAGAAAAATTAAACAGTTTTCCAGCCACATAAACCTTACCAAAATAGCAAGAACGGGGATCTTGCACCCGTTTGATCAAATTTACATAAAAATGCCGAACAGTTTTAGCATGGAAAGGAGAGGCATGTGTGACTGTACTTAGGAGGCCATGTCGGTCCAACAGCTGATAGATTCCCTGTGCTTTGTACTGGCTGATGTTGAGGCGTCGTTCAACCTTGAAGGCCCGAGACTCAAAGCTTGACCAAGCCTG
>JAUEKW010133929.1:0-11843 GCA_032274785.1 Ajuga reptans
ATACTCCAAGTTGTGACAAATACTCATTATTTGAGACTACTTTTTGTTGTCTCAAAAGACCATTTTTCTTGTAGTGTTTGTGGTGTTCGTTATACTCTTAGGCAAATAACTATTATTCGAGCTCTCACGTCCACAGCACACTAACTTAGTTGCATTAGGCGCTTTGGAAATGCATTTTACAAATTAAATTGATTGGTGATTTGATTGTGTCAAGATAATGCGGATTAGACTCGGTGATGTGGTGGCGCGCGGATTGAGTCAGTTTTAACTGGGTTGCAAAGATTATAGAGCCGATGCAGTCGGGTGTGAACGGGTCTGGCCAGACAATGGCCAATCAAAATTATGCGCGCGAATCCAAATAATTCTGGAAAATTATCGCAACTCTTTCAAAAACTATATCTAACACTACAAGAAAAAATTAAATTAGAGACGGAAAAATTTGTTTCTAATCACATGATATATCACTACATGAAAAACTACTTTTAATGACGGGAAACCCATTGCTAAAAGTTATAAAACCGTCATCAAAGATATTTAGTGACAGTAAATCTCCTGTCACGACCTGTGGCTATCGCTTCCGTAGTTAATTGTATATAGTGACAGGAAACCCTCCCGTCACTGAAAATATATAGCAAGAGAAAATTTACCGTCACTAAATATATTTTTAATGATGAAAAATATTGTCACTAATACAATTATTTTTCGTCATTATAAAGTAGCTAACAACCAATTATTTCTCTCACTATATATACTTCAGTCACTAAATGTTTGAATTTAGTTTGGTTTTCAGCCAAAATAGAGCACTGTAAATATAAATGATAATTAGAATGTACGAAAACATATATAATTAGTAAGCTAATTTTAATTAACAAACAAAGAACTGGTAAACGAAGAAATGTAAAACCATTACTTTTAAGAAGAAATATAATGTCTAACAAAAGCTAGCAATTTAGTCTATTTGAAGGAAACAATTATTACAATGAGTAAGCAGATACATCCAAAAGAATAAGAGTATTCAAACTGATATACAAAAAGCTCCTAATGTCGAATAGTTGTAGTTCTCCTTTAGATATGACTTTTCCATCAAATAACTTCCACCTATAAAATCACAACCACCACAAATTAATACACAACTTAGAAAACCGAAATGCACAAAATAAACATAAATATACAACGTAAAGTTTAGCTACAGATCTACTTTACAGAAACGTAACAAGAAACAAATATCAATATTATCAATAAATTAGAAGCTCGACTGCACAAATCAAGTGTCCAAGTTCAAGGTATAAATTCGAAGCGGCATCATATTCTGTGGAAAGATGGGTCGTTCTTTTAAATAACAAAGAGATCGAGGCAACCAAGTTGAAGGCAACATATATATGACAGAAAAGAGAAACAAGATTGCATGGCAGAGAATATTGAGTTAGCTAAGTCTCAAAATATTAATATCAATATTGCATCAATAAGATTGCAAGGCAGAGAAAGACCATTGCATGGCAGAGAAACAAATATCGATATTGGCAGAGAATATTGCATCAAATAATAAGATTACATGGCAGAGAAATAAATATCAATATTAATATATTGCATTAATAAGATTGAGAATATTGGCAGAGAAATAAGATTGCCTGGAAGAGAAACAAATATCAATATATATGGAAAATATATATCAGTCCGTACATCGGATCGCACAACATAACTACGCATACAAATGAATCAAGTCAAAGTTTCAGAATAACACAGTGAATTGGGACTGAGAAATATCCTTACCATGTCATGTTCATTTTCTTCTATGGCTGACAGTACAAAATCATTATCTTCCTACAAAAATAGAAGCAAACAAGTACCATCATAATCTAAGACATGTATGCATATGATAGAGAGAAAAGGGAACAACTGAAAATTGTTGAAAACCCAGCTTTACAGGTTTAGGAAAAAGCCAAATAAGTAATTTTAGAAAAGTTATGTGATTTAATAATAATACTAATATTAATAATGATCACAACTGAGAAGACATCTCACATTTAAAGAAAGTCAACCGGATGCTGCCATTAAGTTGACGACCAGGATACATAAATCGGCCTCACACAAGAGTTCAAGGACTTAATGGAATCTGAGAAGGAAAATTTTCTACAAACTATGATGTCAATAAATTATGAGATACCTTCCTCTAAGTATAGCGTTTGAGTATGTCATCCAGAGGTAGATCAATTTCATTTTGCAAGGTTGCCGGTTCTCATCCAGAGGTAGATCAATAAAGGCTAATTAACCAACAGAGCAATACGAGACAAATAAGCAAGAGTATAATCCTAGAAAATAGAAGGAAGACAAATGGGATTCAGTACAGAAGGAAGAGATTATAAATGTATTATAAAGCAATATTCAGAAATGACTTGCCAGCTTTCCTATCTTTGTCTAGAATTTCTTCACATCCTTAGAAATGTTGAGGGCAACTTTTTTCAACTTCTGCTCTTCTTCCTGGACAATTTTGGTACCCCCAAGTGTAATTATAAATCTCAATCTTTTCTTTACAGAACTCTATGACTACATGCAGTTTATGTGTAAACAGGATCAAAAGTATGTGCATCTTTTCTCTCTTCTCTCCCCGTCTTTGATATCACGGCTTTAAGGCTCCAGCTTTTTTTCCTTCAGTTACTAGTTAATCAAAAATTCCAAATAAGAGAATCAATTAATTTCTCACGTCCAACATAAAAAACCCAACATGAATATATCATGATATGTATAGACTGGCATCAACATGACTTTAGAATGATAGGATTCATAAATGTGCTACTATCAACATTAATTCAGGTGTGATTTCAATTAGATGAAAAAAGAACATGTGTAACTAGTGTATCAATTTTACAGAATTAAAAACCTAATGAATTTATGCAATTCAATTTTTCATTTGTTTGAAAGCTAAACAAGAAATGTCTAGACAACATAATTACATATATACAAAATTTTAAGCTGAAAAATATAAAAATTGGGAGAATATCCAGAAAGGCTGGAACTGATCTCCAATTATGGATTATATCCCAAATTAATATTAGGATACTAAGCTTCTAGAATTTCAAATCCAGTATGTCAAAGTTAGGCTAATAATTTAAACAATGCATGAAAATTCAAATTTCAAAATGATTAATGTCAATGACAAGCATTTAGACACAATAAACCAGACAATAAATAAGGTCCATAGCTGATGAATGATGTGGTAGCTCCACATCTTCTCACAACCAAACTCAATTTCAAATGAAGACCCTCACATTCTTCCGCCTAGCCCGTGATTCATGGTCAAGTTTAGACCTTGGACCCTTGGAGGCCATGATTATCTCAAGATAACTATCTCATAACTAATGCTGCAATGATAAACAAAAATGATAAAAGAGAAAGCAAGTTTCATACGTATGTCAAGTCAACTATATGTAAACATTGATAGGTCAGATAGTCCAAATGAATTCAACCTGAAAGTAATTTAGGTACTTTTTATAAAAGAGAAAATGTTTACTTCTTGACCAGGGAGGGAGAGGATAATCGACATATATTTTATGCAAACAATAGTAAATAAAAAAGATGAAATGCAGAAGAAACACCTACATACATATAAGTAATAAGATTGTATGCAGATTCCAGACTTATTTCCACAGAAAGGCTTTCAACAATGTCTATGTTCTTCATGTTGAACCAAGAGAGTATACATATTTGCAAAGTCAAGATCATAATAAGCAAGGTTTCGTGCTGCTATGGCCAAAGTAATCCAGACGGACAAGGGTGCAAAGCTCAAGAAGACAATGCAATGTGACTTGACATTCATGAAATCCTAAAATAACCAGTTACAGCAGTAGGACAAGCACATTCACAATTAATTTCCTAGAAATTTTACAAGAACATACAATTTAGGAATACAAAGAAGGGTATAAATCAAACTCCAAATAATTATTAAACTAACAGGGCTTTTGTAGAGAATGAATTGAGAGAGAGAGAGAGATAGAGAGAGAGAGAGACCGAGAGAGAAAATTAAACCTCTCCATACATACTGCTCAATCGATGGTGGAGAAGAGACGATGTCCGATGCGGTGGAAGAGGTACCTACTACTCAACCGATGGTAGAGGAGAGACGACGTTCGATGTGGTGGAAGAGGGCGAGAAAAGAGTTTTCCAGATGAGAGAGATCTATTTGGCACAGAGAATTTCTTCTCTTTTGAGTTTAGGTGTAATGTTATTTGATCTCATTTAATAATATTTAACCTTTTCTATTTTTTTTAATAGAAAGTTATCACATTTTTCATCAAAAAGTTAATAGATTTGGGAGCAAATATTGCCGCCTCTTTTTTTACCTCAATTAGTGACGGTACCAATTAATTTTATTTCCTAAATTTTAGTTTTGTCACCAAAAGTCACTATTTAGTGAGAGTATATTTTTCCTCTCACTAGAGGTAATATATAGTGAGTTTTTTCCTACTCTCACTAATTTTTTATCACTAAAAGTGGGTTTTCTTGTAGTGTATGTCTCTAAACTAAAGTACTAGTGATATATTTTGAGACGAAATATTTGATCTCTAAAATGCTCGTCACTAAAATTTAGATACCGACTTTTTCCATTTCCAAATTTAGTGATAGAAGTTCGTCTCTATTATGAAATTAGAAACTAAATTACCTTCCAAATAGAGACGAGTTATGTCCGTCTCTAATATTTTGTTGATTTCGTCACTAATCGGATACTAATGGTATAAAAAATATTTTTTCCATTTCCGTCACTATTGTATTTTTATTGACCGATATTATACGACTTTATTTATTAATTTATCTATTTTTAAAATCACTTTGTTAGTTTTTTTTGTTTTTTTTGTTCAAGCAAATTAATTTTTTCGTAAACTTATTATTTTTTTTTTATTTAGACTAATATAACAAGGCTTTGACTTAAGAAGCTGGAATTTTTGTGTTTGAGAAAAAAAAAATTGAAAAAATAATTTTTTTATGGGGCCGATGGAATGTTAGTATGTGCGAAGAATTAAGAATTTTTTTTTTTTACAAATAAGTTGTATTCAATTGAATAATTCAAATCAACAAATTAAAAAGACCTAATAGCAAGAAAAAAAAAAGCCAAATTTTTACGGCTTTTTATCATTTAGCCAATTCTTTTAACTTTGTCAATTTACATCAAACCTTGCCAAATACTTGTAATTTTGGCCAACTATTGGAATTTTCCTCAATGAATTATGTCATTGAGGCTTCAGAGAAAGTCGATTTGAAGATTGTAGATGTGTGGGATTTTTCTTTATTATATAGTAAAATTTTATTAAATTGGTGGAATCAGCCAGCACTGATTGACAAGAAGAAACAGTCGGAACGATTTAAAGAAATATGAACCATATGAAGCACAATACTACTATATCTAAACATATACAGATCTAAACCCAGTAAATCAGACAAGGCTCTATTAAACTGGATAAATTGCGTACCAAAAAAATTGATCTCGGATTTATCACTAAACTTCTAGTGAAAGCCCAAAAAACGTGAGCAGGTCAATGATGACTGAATCTTCAAAAACAAAAATACCATGAACAATGGATCTTTCATTATTTCGGGAACTGATACTCCCACTTATTGCGGGGAGACGAAACCTCCCATTAAGAGAGACTGAAAAATATCCCTGGAAAAAAATAAAATAGAAAAACAAAATAAAAATTAGAGATGAAACCTTCTCCCATCCTCCGATGAGGGAAGAATACGACGGCTAGGTTTAGGGTTGGAGATGGAGTTTTTAGAGAGAGGATTTTTTATGTTTGCCTAATTGGCTTTGTAAGACGTAGATGTGTGCAATTTCATTAAGGTTAAAAAGAAATTGTCCAAAATCACAACTTATTTTGTTCGAATTCAATAAATTGGAATTCAATAAATTGGCTAAAATCAAAACTAATTTGCAAGATTGTGTATAAATTAACAAAATTAAAAGAATTGGCTAAAATGCTAAAAACTTGAAAAGGTTGCATTTTTGTTTTGTTGGGCCAATTAAAATATCATATAAACTTAAAAGTTGTACATTCATCTAACTGACAAATATAAAATTAAGTATTTCCCACAAACAAAACTCTTATTTTGACTTCGTTCGCTCTCAATCAAATATAACGTATAATAATTAGATAGACAGTGCACTTTGGCTAAACTTATTTCAAACATCTTATAAGCACCAACATCTTATAATTGTTTTGAAAGCTTAATTGATATAATTTTTCAAGAGCTTATAAGTTCATAAAGTGTTTTGATAAAAGAGCTTATAAGATGAAATGGCATGAAGAGATATCGACACATACATTTCACACATTATACAAACTACACACACTCACACACATTTCACACAATACACATATTAAACACACACTACACATAATTCACACACACTACACATTTCACACATTACACACACTACACACGTTTCACACACTATACACATTTGGCAGACTACACACATTTCACACACACTACACACACTACATACACTTCACATACACTACACACATTGCACATAATACACACATTTCATACATTTCACATACTACACACACATTACACATATTCCACACAATACACACATTACACACACACTACACACATTTCACACACATACACACATTACACACACCACACGTTTCACACACATTACACACACCACACGCACACTTCACATATTTCACTAACACTTCACACACACTACACATACATGTCACACATTACACGTATTATACACGTTTGACACACAATATACACACTACACACACATTTCACACATTACGCACTACACACATTTCACACACTACAAACATTACACACATTTCACACAATACACATATTTCACACACACTACACATATTTCGCACACTACACATATTTCACACACAGTACACACACTTCACATATTTTACACCCATTTAACACACACTTCACACACACTACACACATTTCACACACTACACACATTTCACACACACTATACACACTACACAAACTTCACACACACTACACACACACTACATACACTACACATATTTCACACATTTCACACAATACACACAAATTCCACACATTCCACACACTACACACATTACGCACACCACACATATTTCACACACTACACATATTTTACACACATTACATACACAATACACATTTTTCACATACTTCACACATACTACACAAATTACACACATAATACACATTTAACACACACTTCACACATACCACACATTACACACACTACACACGTTTCACACACATTACACACACACTAAACATACATTTCACAGACTTCACACACTACACACACATTCCACACACTACACATATTTCACACACACTACACATAATACACACACTACACATAGTTCAAACATTACACACATTTCACACACTACACACATATCACACACACTTCACACACACTACACACATTACATATACTACACATTTTACACATATTTCACACACATTACACACACTACAAAAATTTCACACACACTTCATACACACTACACATATTTCACACACATTTCACACACTACACATATTCCATACACACTACACACACTTCACACACACTACACTTATATTTCACACATTACACACACTACACACATTTCTCACATTTCACACACTACACACACACTACACATATTACATAAACTACAAACATTACACACACATTACACTACACATATTTCACACACAACACATATTTCACACAATACACACTACACACATTTCACACACATTACACAAACTACACATATTTCATACACTACACACATTTCACACATATTACACATACTACACACATTTCACACACTACACATATTACACACACTACATACACTCCACACATATTTCATACATGACACACATTCACACACACTACACACACTACACACATTTCAGACATTACACTCACTACACACATTTCACACATTTCATACACTACACACACATGACTACACATGACACACACGACACACACTACACACATTTCACACACATTACACACACTAGACACATTTCACACATTACACACACTACACAAACTTCACCCACATTACAAACATTTTTAAGAATTGATTTTAAGAAATCATATCTCTTTATGCATCAAATAAAAAAAGGACGATGCCTACACCATTTTCCATTAACTAAATATCCAAATACCATTGATTCTAGTTTCGTTTAGATGTCTAAGTAGAAGGGGAAAAAGAAAAACCAAACGTGAGGAAGAAGAACAGAGATAGGTATAAAAATAAAGAAAATAGAGAAGGAAATTTTTTTTCACTCGATTGGATCAACGTCAACTTTTTAGCCAACACTCCAACAAACAACATGCATAAAGAGATGTGTAGTCTGTGTAATGTGTGAAATGAGTGTAGTGTGTGTGAAATATGTGTAGTGTGTGTACTGTGTGTGAAATATATGTAGTGTGTGAAAAATATGTAGTGTGTGTTAAATGTGTGTAACGTGTGTAATGTGTGAAATGTGTATGAAATGTGTGTAGTGTGTGTGAAGTGTGTGTAATGTATGTGAAAGGTCTGTAGTGTGTGTAATATATGAAATATGTGTGAAGTGTGTGTAATGTGTGTGAAATAAGTGTGTTGTGTGTATTTGTATCTGTGTGCAGTATGTATAATTTGAGTGCAATTTATAAGATCTTAAAAAATAAGATGGACTAGAGGAGCTTTTTTTTTGGGAACTTATCAGCTCTAGGAGAGGTTATTGTTACATCTTATTTTACCAAACACATTTTAAGAGCTTATAAGCTCTCAAATATCTTATAAAATATTTTTAGAAACTTATAAGTTTAGTCAAACATCCTCAAAATTTCATTTAATAAAAATCAACATAAACGAGACAATTTTCCTTGATATTGTCTAGTAGTTTAGGGCACCTTCTAGATGTTGTACAGGTGGTTTTCATCAGACTTTGTTTTCTACGTGATCAATTATTATGAGAATTACTAATCAATAAATTAAATAAGTAGAGCCCAGTTCCATGTAATAACAAGTTATTTAAATTAAATTAAATAACTTGTATCCGTACATTACAAATTTTGTCGCTCAAATGCCTGGTTGATGAGCCTGATGACATGATACTGGATGATGATTTCCCTAAGATTTTTCAGAATAAAAGAATGAGGGGTGATGTGCTTACAGATGTCCCGTGTAATTTTGTTTTATCATTGGCGGAGGTTGCCAAGCAGCAACCCCGCCGGTCCAAATAAGTTGCCTTGGATGGAACTGCCGGGGGCTTGGGAACCCCCGGGCTTGGATGATTAGCGGTAAGTTAGGTTTTGATTCTTTTGTTGCTGTAGATTGTGATTTGAGTGGAGGAGGCCGAAGTGGTGGTTTAGGGTTGTTATGGAAGGAAGGGTTAGAAGTTGAGATTGACTCATCATCAGCGCACCATATCGATGTTGTGATTGAAGATATGAACACTGATTCTAGGTGGCGGTTAACTGGTTTCTATGGTTGGTTAGAGGATGATAACAAATACTAGTCTTGGAACCTCCTTGTTGATCTGAAGGACAGATTCTATTGCCCTTGGCTAGTTTTGGGTGATTTTAATGAAATATTATTTGGCTATGAAAAGGAGGGAGGCCGAGATAGGGAGTTAGGTAAGATGGAAGCATTTTGAGATACTCTTGCATTGTGCGGATTAGAAGATATGGGCTATGAGGGCAATATTTTCACATGTACAAATAACCAGACGGGTGAAAAAAATATACAAGAGAGACTTGATAGGGGTGTGGCCAAAATGCAATGGATTGAGAAGTTTCCGAAGTATAGTGTGGAACTCCTGGTTAGACAAGAATCGGACCATTGTCCGGTATTAATCACGTGGAAGGAAAAAAGGTGCATAAGGGGTTTGTATGAGAGTTCGAGAAGAAAAGTAAAGCTCTTCCGCTGTGAAACCATGTGGCTGCAAGAAAGCACTTGTAAGGATGTTGTTACCAGCACATGGCAACTGGGAAATGGTAGCTCAGCCTTTGCAATAGCTGGCAGAATAAAGGGTTGTGGTCGATCACTGCTGAAATGGGAAGTTGCCAGTTTTGGAAATGTGGGACGTGAACTTTCACGGCTGAGAGACTAGCTTCATAAATTGTAAAAGAGACCACCAACAGTAGAAAATATCACAGCAGGGAAGGCCATGGAAGATAAAATCATGTTTTTGATGAAAAAAGAGAAGGCCTTATGGCACGTGCGATCTCGAATAAATTGTATGCGGGACGGCGATAAAAATTTATCTTTTTTCCATAAGGTGGCGAGTGGTAGAAGAAAGCAAAATATAATAGAGTACAGGATTATTTTGCGGATTTCTCGAGGATCTTTCATGATTATTTTGCGGATTTGTTTACAAGGGGAAATGGACTGGTAATGGACAATGTGATTGCATCCGTCGACCGAAAAGTGACGGACCAAATGTCGATTTTGTTGTCTGCTCCTTTTACAGAAGAGAAGATTACTACTACTCTCTCCCAGATGCATCCTACAAAGGCCCCGGGGCCAGATGGTATGTCTGCAATCTTTTATAATAAATTCTGGCATGTGCTTCGCTCTGATATTATTCCATGTATCCTTGACATCTTAAATAATAATGGGGACCCTAGTATTTTTAACCATACCCATATTGTTCTTATCCCAAAGAAGAAAAAAAATCTGAATTTACAAAAGATTTCCGACCTATTGGCCTATGTAATGTTCTGTTTAAGCTGATCACTAAAACTATAGCTAATAGGTTGAAATTGTGTCTCCCCTCTATGATCGATTCATGTCAATCAGCTTTTGTGCCTGGTCGTCTGATTTCTGATAATGAGTTGCTTGCTTATGAAATTTTCCATTCTATGAAATATAATAAGGTAAAAAAGAAAGGCTCATTTGCGTTCAAGCTCGATATGAGCAAAGCCTACGACAGTGAATGGAAGTTTCTGGAGAGTGTTATGTTGAAATTGGGAATAGGGGGCATTTAGTTAATCTAATAATGCGATGTGTATCTACTGTGTCCTATTCTATTCTGATTAATGGCCAGCCAACTGAGTGTTTCGGGAAACAAAAGCGGGATATGACCCCAGTTACACTTGGAGGAGTATTCTAGAAGGAAGGGGTAAGATCCCTTACCATCAAATTTAGATGACCTTTAGTAACACTTTTCATAAGTGCTACATTAATTTTAATTACAATAATTTTTTGTATCCACTTGTTGTAGGTAATTTTAAAATACCTTTAAAGTTACCTTTAAAATTAAGTAATTAATTACTTTTATTGTGTTTTATAGAATATCTAATTAAATAAAAAATAAACTTACGAACATAAAGATACATGAAAAAATTCTTCAAGTTCAGATTTTTTCACCATGTTAGGAATGTTCTATTGTGATAATTAAGATCGATGTAGTATATCTATAAAGCTTTTCCACAAAAAAGTCTACATAATATATGCGATTTAAAGATTTTAATTCTTCAAAAGTCACATGAGAAAAATAAATTCAAAGATTTTTAATTAAGTCAAAATAAAATAAATATATAATTTTATTAATTAAAAGTGTAACATAAAAAGTGTTAATTATTTATAAGTGTTACATGAAAGTGTTACTTATTCAAAAATGTTACGTAAAAAGTGTTACTTTTTAAAAAGCATTACTTAAAACTGTTACAATTTGAAAGTGTTACGTCTAAAGTATTACATATTTTAAAAGTATTATATGAAGGTGTTACATATTCGTAGATGTTACAAAAGTGTTACATAGAAGTGTTACATATTTATAAGTATTACAAAAGTGTTACATAAAAGTAAAAAATTTAAAAGTGTTAC
>JAUEKW010133937.1:0-11841 GCA_032274785.1 Ajuga reptans
CCTAGGCGGTGCCTAATGCAGAAAAAACCCGGAGCTACCTATTTAGGGATAATTAGGGCATTTTACCGGCGCCGAGCGCCTAGGCGGCCGCCTTGGCGGCCGCCTAGGCCGGTTTTTACAACAATGATTCAAACAGACTGAGGCTATAGGAACCTTAGAGCCGGATATTGAAGAACAAACAATGGAATACTGGCTCAGTTTACCACCACCACTAGAGATTATTTGGCCACGTCCAGTTGTCAATAAAATCGGCAAAAAATAGTAACTTCTAGCTGAGGCAGAAAGCAAATGAGTCATAATGAATATGATGGTGTTGAAGCTACTCATGGTGAGAAAATAAAATACCACAAGTTGAGGAGAATGTGGACAACACAATACTCCCAGCTCAAAATAATGACAGTGATGAACCACGTAAAAGAAGGCATGTAGATGAAAGGATCTATAATCTAAGCACATCACATGATGGAGACAATGTTTGTGGGCCAGCAGCTTCAAATGAGGCAATGAAAGAAATGATCCACATGAACGTGAAACAAGCATTGGATTTGTATTTGCCACAGATGTTGAAGCAACAACTAACGAATAATGTAAGTCGAAATTAAAAAAAAATCTGAGATTGCATTTTTTTATACATTGTGTTTTATGTTTATGAACTTGAATAAAATATGTGTTAAATTTCCACGAATAGTAGACCTATAATGCCACGGTATAACTGCCTAAAAATATTTAAATATTTCTATTGTGCCACGAATTATATATAATTTTGTGACAAGCTAAAATATTTATTATGGCAGTATGTAAGTTGTTACATTCGTGTTAGTTGATATTTATGTCTGAATTCTAGTTTCATTTTTTTGGAAATGTTGCCACTGTAATAATTATGTTTCATCTTTAACTGTGTACTCTTCATGTTTCATTTTTTTCTTTGAATGTATTTAAATAGGTGGAAGATCCACAAGCATTCTATCACAGGCAAACATAACTTAGACCATCAAGTTCAAAAGATATAATGAATGAGGTCAACACCGATCGAGAGCAGCAAAGAGATGGAAAGGAAGATGGCGGGAAAGCTGCATTTATCACGTCAGGTTCCAAAGGTATAGATAGTGAGATGAACAAGGATTCAGAGAAACCAAGAGATAGAAATGAAGATGAGTATGAAGATGCGTTGACTTTTGAGCTACCAACACCGGAAAGTAGGCCAGGCTGAACTAATATCGTTGAGAATGAGGGAGAGAAGACCTGTCGAATCTCCGGTATAATGTCGGTGCCAGTACGACCAATTAGACACATGCTAGTTTATTTCCGTGTCATTAGCCCATTTAGAAGATTTGAGCACAAAAATAAGACATTCAGTAGAGAGGACTACGATAAATTCATGAAGTCAACGGATTTGTAAGTAACCAAATTTCCGTAACATAAAGAAAACCTTATTAAGAACATTTGTATAATAACATGTTTATGCAGAAGGAATGTGGGCTTGGATTCAGGCTTGGGGAAAGAGTTTTTTTCAAGCATTTGAGTCGCCGACGAGAAGCTTAGAATCTATGGTATGTGTTGGTTTAATTTCACAATATCCAATTGGGTTTTTATGCACTGCAATCACCCTTGACCAAAATTTCATTTTGTAGCATATGTATGAATATCTAGGTATTCTAATGTCTGAACCTGAACACACAAAAGTGAGAGTTGCAAAGCATGTTGAAGAAAAATATGTGATCCTAGACACAAAATTCAGTGTGAATAATTCTCATTTTCACGAATCTGTCACGATGTTTGTTTTTATTGACACGAACTAGTATTATTGACTTGTTATGTTGTAATATAGATTATGCTACAGTTGTTGGTTAATTGATGTGTTGCCACAATGTTAGTTGTTTGCGTATATGAACTTTTCACAACACATACACACACAAATGTTTATGGTATGCGATAAGTTCATAACATAGTGTCATATTTTATATTATTTTGAAGGAAATATTAAATGAGCTATGGAGAAATCGCTACGGGACAAATTTTGAGCATGATGAATATGATCCAAATACATTTGAAGAGTTTGACCACAAGGAGTTGAAAACACTAGTTCTTCCTTATGTACGTGGCGTGAGACCACCGTGGAGGAATATGAAGCCATAGACTGAGATAAACACGGCACAACTTCTTCTTTTCAATATACTTTAACACATATAATTAGATGTATTAAAAGTTGATAATTATACTATTGTTTGCTTCTGAAATTAGGTTATTGCTATTTGTAAATTCGATGATCACTGGATTTGTTGCAAGATAAAACTTGATGAGGGGAAGATTATGTTGCACGACTCACTAATGCACAAATGAACTCCAAAAATTCAAGCTCAGAGACTTCGTCAATCTCTTCCTCTAATTCGAATTCTACCTGCTCTCTTGTATTATAGTCTATTTTGGGAGGAGAGGACATGTTTGAGCCCGAAGCTACATCTGTGGAAAGTTGTTGCCCCGCCCCTTGACCACTGCTATGAACAACATGACAAGTCTAGTAATGGACCATATGCATTAGCAACAGTCGAGGTGCTTTTGAGTAGAGAGATTTACAAGTCAAATGCAGAAGGTCGTATGCAAGGAAGTTACCGGGAACACATAAAGGAAACCATCTTCAGCTTTAGCCCGCCTCCTGATTCTATACACTGTACCGTTCCAATTCGTCCTCCGAATAAAGCTTGATATTTGAGATGAAAAACATCTATTGTGAATTTTGGTTGTTATAAGTTTGAATTAATTTTTTTTTGAAATGGTATTAGAATATATCCAATAATACTCATCATTATGACAATGTTACTAGTATTATTTTCTGGCAATTTAGTTACATTTCTATTGTGTTGTAGATTTTCTTTGTTTGCGTATATTACGTGGGAAGGGGGTAGATTCTTTTTTGTGCACAATTGTATTTCTGCCGTGATTATTAACATAGAACCCGCCATGAATCGTTGCCTATCAAATTGCTCAATCTAAAAATAACATATACACTGCCACGGTTTAAGCCAACACCTATAAGGAAAAATGATGCCACGAAATATAATTGTGCACAAATATATACACTGCCACGAAGGATTAGATACTGTCATAAAAAATATTAACACTGAATTTAATCATGAAAACATACAGGTATGAGACGAAATATTGCACAAACTGGTAAGTGACACGAAGGGGTATATACTGCCACGAGGGATAAGACACTGCCACAAAAAATATTAAATACACTGCCACGAAAAATATTAAATACACTGCCACAAAGGATTAGACACTGCCACGAAAAATATTAACATTGAATTTAATCATAAAAACATACAGGTATGAGACGAAATATTGCACAAACTGGTAAGTTCCACGAAAGGGTATAAACTGCCACGCAGGAATATATACTGCCATGAAAAAATTAACACGTAATATAGTCAAGAAAAAAATACAATTGTGCAAAAGTTTTAGTAACTCCTACAAATGAAAATGACCCCACAAAAAAAAATCTCACAAGCAAGGCACTTCAATTAAACACACATCACTTAACTCATCATCGCCAACATTTTTACTCCTAGAAGAACCAACATCAATAGTACATCACTCCCAACAGGTTTTTGAGGGCATCTATTTACTCTATGGACAGGTTCACGATATTTACTACATGCCCTAATTTTCTTTGGTATCTCAGTCACATCAGTTCCAGTAGCTCACGAAGTGATGCTCCCCATAGTAATTGGAATAACTACTATGCATGTAGCAATATTGTGACCTGATTGCCCACAACGCGTACAAGAATGACTTCCAAGTTGTGAACTCTTCGGTGCACCCTCAGCGGGATTACGTGCTCGCTTAGTCTTCGGCCGACCAGCTTGTTTTGGACACTCAGGAGGATTGACTATAGTAGAAGCCACCTTAGTAGGCACAACCTAATCGTCAGGACAAGGAACTGGATTGACTTCACCTGAATATATTTTAAGAAGGTTCGAAGTCTTATATAAGACAACTACGTAATTGACAATTGTTTCCCTAGCTTTCCTGCAATTTCAAAATAGTCAGTTGGGTAAGTAGAAGATTAACAAAACAAACTAGAAAAGTGAGATAGAAATAGAATACCCAATAGCAGCACATGCATAGGCACAAGGCAAGAGATCCAATTGAAATTCTTGACATGTACAAGTCCAATTGCCAAGGTTAACAACAAAAATTCTTGGCTGATCAATCACTTTCCACTTCAAATCAGTCAAAGCACTAACAAGCATACCACACCCACGGTTGACGGATTCTGCTAATTTTTGGGTAATGGCTGCAGACAACTCCTCTTCTCTCAGACTATAATAACGTCGCCGCTCACTAAACCACTCCTAAATGATATTTCGGATGCACTCTAACAAACAACAAATAGGCAACCTCCTTGCCCACCTCACACACCTATTCCATGACTCTGCAACATTAGATGTCATAAAATCATAACGCCTAACAGGGAATAAGATACGTGAACACCTTTCAAATGAATCTTTCTTCAGCAACTTATAAACACCATTTTTTGAAGCCAATTTAATAGCATTGACACCTTTCTCAAAATCTTCACGACAATAGGTGTAAGCAGCATTGTAGAACATATCAACAAAATACTTACCAAATATTGCAACATGAGATTTCATGTGGTAGTAACACAACCCCTGAGGTACTCTAGGAACAATCAACAATTGATCAGGGTTGACACATTCTAAAAACCATGTCCAAGTATCGTTGTTTTCGATATGACTTATGCCAAAAGCTAAAGGAAATACTTGATCATTTCCATCAAGAGTCACAACAACAAATAATAGTCCCTTATAGCTTCCTTTCCAGTGAGTACCATCAACAACGATAACCGGATGACAATGGTTAAGTAATCCAGTCACACATGATTGTAATGCAAAAAAGGTAGTTTGAAACATGTTTTATTACACAGAAAAATGAGAAAATAAAGCAAAATTTGTAAGTAATTAAATAACACAATGCAACATAAATTGGCTAGAAAGGGAAAAACATAATAGTGCAAAACGCCACGGATAAAAATTCTGACACATGTATAACTTCCACGAACATAAAATATTTGCCACGAGTTTATTACCAGTAGAAAAATTCTGCCAAGAAGAAAAGAGAAGTACTCATATACTCATGAACCTAGTGTCAAAGAAGTACTAATACATACACACATTTCAAATAACAATTGAAGCATTATAGTTGTATTTCTATTGTATATTAGTAATAGTGACTGGAAGACATCAAATATCATATCAGATAAGCAAATACATAAATTGTGTTCTTCTCAAAATATAAAAGCAAATAAGAAGGTAGAAAGAATACCTATTTTGTGAGTCAACATTATGTCCAATGAGTAAGCCAGGGTTTGTTTTATACAACATGTGTAAGTATGAAGGCAGCTACTGGAAAGACACATCATATTTCTCATAAACCATCTCGCAGGCAAGGCGTTTATCACGAAGAACTCCACTGTAATGAAGATGGAAATGATGGTCAACTTGCACATCAATTTTCATATCTTTTGCATTAAGAGTGCGACCTTCCATTAGTTTCGGTGCATACAGAGCTGCAACTGTTCTAGATGCCAATCTTCGAGCAGCAGTACAAGTAATATCAAACTCACATATATGTTGCCTCATTGATACAACTTTCCACAAACCATGGTGACTATAAGCAGTTAACTCAAAGTCGCACTTATCAAGTTTGCACAAAGTATGATAACGTGATGTACTTGATCACTTCACACGGAACTCAACTTAATTAGCAATATGATACAAATCAACAACTATTGTCAAATCAGCTTTACTCATAGAAATATCACCTTCACCAAGTGTAACACCACAAGCCCCCTTTTCACCATAAACATGCAAAGGACTATCGTTTTTGTGAAATTCAGCGCCCGGTATCAACCATCTTCTTCAGTCACCCTCTAATGGTGTATAAGGTTGTGGTTCGACAATAGGTAGCACACGAATTGGATCTATAGTAATAGAATAAGATCCACTACTAGCACGAATCCAATTAACGTGTTCTATGTAATGCATCTCTTATCCACGAATTCGCAAATTCTGTTCATGCACCTCATAATCATCATCATCATCATAGTACCCATCTTCTGCATATGTATAACGTATTCCTCCAGTATCATTATCCAATCCTACTAAAATGTCATCAAAAAAATATGGGGAGATGGCAATTCTAAGGGATACTTCAATTACATACTTGGGGTAGGTAACACGTCTCTCTTATCCAAGTATATTGGTTGCAATTGCATATCAACAGGTGTAATAGTACGTGTCGGCTGAGTGATTATCTAATTTTCAAGCGTTAAATAAGTACAGTAAAACCTCCATAAAATAATACTTGATAAATTAATAACCTTGATAAAACTAATAATTTGTCTAGTCCCAACTTGGGACCAGTTCAAATTTGGACACCAATCAATTAAATAATAAGATAATATTTTTTTTGGGAATCCTAGTGCCTAGTGTATATTTAAGGTCCCGACGAAACTATAAATTAATAATTATTAAAAAAAATCAGATATATATATGTTACCACTTGAACAGTCTAAGAAAATTTAGTAAAATATGAATCTACTGTTACTTACTTTTTGTTGAACTTCAAATCTGCATTGATCTCATCGTCAAATCTGCCAATTGCACCCAAGAGTTGCGGCATTCTCTTCTCTTATTGCAATAAAAAGTTATGAAGAGTTGTTGCCGCTTGCAATGCCGCTTTTCGAGTGACCGGTTGCAATGCTATTGAATGTAATTAAAACTTGTGTTTTAATTTATTTGTCATCAATAACTGATGTACTGTACATTGTAAGTGGATTATACAACCCCAAAATTTTGAAGGTCAGTTTTATATACGTTAAAACCTCTCTAAATTAATAAATTATTAATTTATCGATTATATAATATCTCTCTAAATTAATAAAATTCTCCGGTCCCAAAAATATTAATTTATAGAGATTTTACTGTAGATGACAACCTAGATTGATTGTAAAGAACAATTGATGATTTCGTCATATTATGATTTTTAGAGGATCTTTGAGTAACAATAACATAAACTTTAGGGACATTACAAGACGACAACACTGCCAAAACATCATCAGTACTCCTTATTCTCATTCTTATCATCCTACCCCCATCAGATGGCATCAACGAATACATTATATAGTTTTTTTTCATCCATATCAGCTTCAACACTTTCATGCACAACCTCCAATAAATCACAGTGAGACATACCAGACTCTGGAATTCAAACATACTCTTGTCCATTTACGTAATCACTATTTACCCAATTTCCACCACATATAACCAAAATATGTCGAGTACTCATGTCTAATAAGCTTGAGTTATGCATTGAAACATAACACAACAACAATTTCAATCCCTAATTACACTAAATATAAAATTACACATCTGAAATAAAATAAATATAACATGTAATACACCAAATTTAAAAAATCAGGAGTAACAGTAATAAACCAAACTAAAAAATTCTAGTCAATTAAGAATAAGGTAACTCACACCAAATTCAGCTTTATATATACAACGAGAATGAGTGATAAACGTACGCATATGAAATCGGATGATTGTGGATTGAATTTATAGAAAAACTAATTCATGCCACTCGGACTCCTCCTCGACTCTTGATTTCAACTCGACAGTGCCGCCATTGCTCCATAATTCAAAGCTAGGCGAATTTCAATTCATGGATTTAACCGGCGTTGGAGAAGGAATTGGGGAAGAATGAATGGGGTGGGGAGAATGGTTGTGTGAGGAAAAAGTGTGTGCCAAAGAAAAGTTTGAAAAACTTACGTAAATTTTGAATGGGAAAAGTAAGGGTGGTGTTTAAAAGTAAGGGTAAAATTTTCAATGCAGATAATACGATTTGAATGGAAGGTAGGAAAAGGTTAAAATCAGTATAATTTTGTAAGGAGGTTAAAATTAATATAAAATTTGTGGGGAAGATTATTTTGGGTACTTTTCACTATATTATTTGTGACCGAGTTATTGAGGCGACTAATTAGTGATAACATATTGTTTAATAATAAAGTTATGGCAAATACTCATTATTTGAGACCAATTTTTGTTGTGTCAAAAGATCATTTTTTTGTAGATATACATTTCTTTCTAACAACTTATTATGCAGCTTGTGATATTTTGTTAATTGTTGAAATATCACAAATTTCTCTCTTCTCGAGTGATTTTGGTTAAGTGTTGATATGGTGTAGTTGATATCCTTTTTTTGATGATTTATCGTATAATATTGAGGTCTGGTATGATAAAGACATCGTAGCAATATTCGTGTAGTAGATAATAAATTATGTTTCCAGTCAAATGACGGAACGTGGAAATTAGTATATTACATATTAATTTAAAAATGCTATACATGTCTCAATAATTTAATTAAAACTAATTTCTAAGTATATAGTATATTAATTGATATTTAATTTGGACAATAGATAAATAATTTACCAATCACAAAATTAAATTATAGTTATGGTAAGATGGCCTAATCAAGCCCAATCAAATCCATGGTGGACAATGAAATCGCGACACCTAGCAATGACAATATGTAAGGAGGCTCTCCTCCACACCTTTAAATAGTGATCTCTCTTGATTTATTCGGGACAAGTTTAAGCTTAAAAAGTTTGAAGAGCTACAATAAACCCCTCTCTCTATGAAAGACTCAAAGTAAACTTGACGATCTGAAGATGTTCTTGAGGATTCAAAAGTATTATTGGCTTAAAGCATCAAGAAATAATATTTTATTCGAAATGAAGCCATTTGGCCTTGGGATGAACATTATTGAAGGACAACATAGGCGGCGGACGAGATTAAGAAAATAATTTTGTTCCAAAATTTTGAATTCAAATAGATTGTTTTGAAAAGAAGAATCAAGGGATCCAAAATAGAGATTGTAACATAAAATTTCCTAATATGATCCAATAATTGTACAAATTTTCGTGTCCATTAATTTAATACACGAGACTTTTAGCTACAGATTTTGCACGCCCGGTGGGACCTTTCATCTCTTACCTTCAACCTAAAATTCTAGATATTGCAATGGTGCCTCACAAGATCACGGTGACGAAGGTCTCCAACTGCAAATGTTAATGTCGTCACAAGGAGTATGTCAAGGAGGTTGCAATCATGCATTGGCATCTTCAGAGGAAAATATTTCATCCGAAGCTGTTGAGAAGGATTTACCATACATTGTTGATAGCATTAGAGATGAAAAAGACAACTACACATGTTCTACTCATCGCTCTTCATCTGCTTCCGGCTTTGCTACTGTAATGATAACAAATAGTACAACTCTGGAGGAGCAGCTCGCAAGTTTGACTAGAGCTATTAAAGGACTCACGAGACATGTACAAGAACAAAATTCTCAAATCGTAAAATTGATGAGTAAAGCTGATAATGATGCTACAAGTCGTGCTCCAAGAAAAGAACATGTTGAGAAGCAAGATGAGGTTGAGGAGTCTACGAGGCATCAACGTCAACCCATTACGAATGAGAGAACTTTGAATGAGCTGTAAACTTCTCCCGATATTTTGGTCCCTATCGGCCAATTAAAAGAGATAATCTTGAAACCATAGAAAATAAGTTTGATGGGATATCTACATCACCCTCGACTTACACCAAACCATACTCCTAGAGAAGTGTCAATCTTAAAATGTCAATAGGTCACCAACCCCCTAAGTTCCAACAATTTGATGGTAAAGGTAACCTGAAAATGCATGTTTCACATTTTGTTGAGATACCCAATGATGTCGAGACTTATGATTTACCATTTAAGAAAACAATTTGTCCACCCATTGAAAGGGGACACTTTTTATTAGTATATAGACCTAAAAGCCAACTCAACTGATAGTTGGAAGCAAATGGGCAGGAGTTCCACAACCACTTTTACAACACTGCGGGATGGTGAACATGATTGAGTTACCAAACTCTCATTAGTATAAAGACGAGCCTGTTATCGATTATATCAAGTGATGGAGAAATCTAAGCCTCAAATTTAAGGTCGGTTATCTAACAATTTAGCAATTAAAACTTGCATTTAAGGAATGCAATGAGGTCAATTGTATATCCTCCAAGGAATTCGACCAAGGACATTTGCAGAGCTAGCAACTTGAACTTAGGACATGGAGCTGAACAAGGCTGAATTTGTAGTCGATAGACCTTTAGTTCATGAGTCTCGCAAGTTGAAAGATAGACAATAATTTAAGAATGGCGGAAAACCTTTTGGTAAAGCTAAAGCACAAGCTAAAGAGTCAATAACTGTTAGTGCAATGCGGGTTAAGTTTTGAAGAACGGAAGACGCCAAGAATGATAAGGAAAAGAACATTCCACAAGACAAGGGGCAAATGAGGCTAACTCTAAAGGAGATGCAACAAATGACTTCTCCTTTCTTGGACTCCCATGTTTCCGGAATATTTGTTGAATTGGTTAAAGAAAATCTCATCAAATGAAAAATGAAACTATCGGAAGAAGCTAGACGAACTGATGACCTATAGTATTGCAAATATCATAACTTGGTAGGGCATCCAATCCAAGACTACTTCATATTCAAGGATAATGTTGTGCAGTTAGCTCAAGGGAAGATCTTATTGAAAGAGGTGATGCGGTTGCAAATTTTACGACTGCTAACAATAATGATAGTAGTGATGATGTCTCATGCTATATGAGACATCTAGATGATCCAAGGGTTCATTTATAAGGGACAAAGAGCTCATGGCACCATCATGTTGGAATTTGTTTATGGAAGATATGATTTGAAGTGTACTTCTCCACGTCTAGATGTCAAAACATCATACAATATGCTTTTAGGCCCTTTGTATCTTCATGAGAATTGAGTAGTTCCATCTATCTTGCATCAATGCTTCAATATTGTCATGGGGAACTGCGAAGACGGTACTTGGTGATAGCGAACCTTTCACCGAGGCAAAATTGTACTTTATTGATGCTATGTACTATTTTCAAGATAAAAAAAGGGCAAGAGTTAAGGAAGATCTTGTGCACGAGAATGTTTCCGGAAACGAAATATAATTAGGAGAGCCAATACGAACTACATTGTAGAAGACGAGGCCTCATAAAGAGGATGCATTTGATGAACATGGCAAGAAAGTAAAATGAATCTCTATCTTTGACTGTGTCCCAATGGATGGCGTTAGTCTTACATAATTTATGTATCCGAGTTCGACTCTTGGAAGTAGATTTTTTACCTTTTCTTTATCAACTTTTACTTTTCAAAATTACATTGTACAAGAATGCTGCCTATAGGATTCAACAAAGGTGGCTAAAATAATTTAGTAGAATACCAACTGTTTAACTAACACTTCAATAAGAATCTCTAAATGCTTAATCTACACAAGTCAATCCTCTTTCAAACAAAAGACGGTTAAAATAATCTAGTAGAATAGCAACCGATGGACTAGCACTTTAAGAAAACCCTCCACAAAAAGGTAATCCTCTTTTTCCATATCTTTGAGTTTAATATAGTTGTTTTAATGAAAAAAAAAAATTCAACTTCTCTCAAATTAAAGCCAATTCATTTTTTTCCTATAAAAAAAATTCATTTCTAATTTTTTTCAAATGAATTCAACCATTGCTATAATAGAACCTTAAGAAAAAAGAAAACCATAAAAAGCTTACCAATATTCTTTTATTTATAATTTTTTAGTTGTATAAATGTATTTACTAGATAAATGTTATATCTTTATATATATATATATATATATATATATATATATATATAATAAGATAATTACACTCATTTTATTCATTGTATTTTGAC
>JAUEKW010133947.1:0-11835 GCA_032274785.1 Ajuga reptans
CTGTGTTGTAACCCAGGTTCCATCATTTTCCGTCTTTTACAAGCTAGATATTTCCCTAATACTATGCTTGATGATGCGTAGGTTGGAACGAGGCCGAGCTATATATGGCGTAGCCTACTAAAGGCCCGTGATCTAATTCGAATAGGGAGTGCATGGCGAATTGGGAATGGGCAAGTAGTTCGGGCTTTCAAGGACAATTGGATTAGTGTTACGAACCCACGACGACCACGTGGCTATGTTTCGAATCTGGATACTAATACACTTGTATCTACCTTTCTTAATGCAGATGAGCTAAACTAGAATAAAGAGTTGGTCGAGGAAACCTTCCACGACGAGGAAGCTCGGGATATACTGTCCATACCTATTAGCCCGAGGCTCCCAAGCGACAAACTATTGTGGAAGCACACAAAGAAGGGAAAATTCATTGTCCGAACTGCCTACCATCTTGTTATGGAACACTTTTCACAACTTGGGAAGGGGATCCCAAACACTAGTACACATAATAAGGAGTGGGGAATGATCTGGAGCATATGCACTCAACCTAAGATCTGCCACTTCCTATGGAGAGCATGTAATGAAGCTCTACCAACTCGGCTAAAATTGATGCGCATAAATATGGCCGACGAAGCTGTTTGTATAATCTGTGGGGAAGCAAACGAATCCACCGACCACATCCTATTCCGCTGCCCAGTCGCTCGCGAGATCTAGTTCTTAGCCCAATTCGCATAAACAAAGTCATTCATGGGTCTATGAGCTTTCGACCAGCCCTTTGGTCAATCATTGCAAATTTACCAGATGAAGGTGCAAAGTTGTGTTCGCTGATCCTGTGGAATATTTGGCTTGCACGAAATAGCTTCCTCTTCGACAACATGCCGATCCGACCTACTGATGTCTTAATCAAGGTGCAAGCTACTTTGGACAAGTTGCAAAATCTTCACCAAACTCGTGTAATCCCGCCTACTGAGAGCATCGATCGTCACTGCGTATGGCAACCACCTGCAATCGACAGGTACAAACTAAATTTTGACGCTGATGTATATCAGGACGGCACCATCGGTTTGGGGTTTATAGTCCGGAATCATGTCGGGGAAGCCATCCTTGCCGGTGTTAATCGCATATACGCTCATGGAAGTTCCACTCTGTTTGAAGGAATGGCATTATAATTCGGACTAAAAATGGCTTAGCAAACGGGGCTGTCAAATTTTGAGATTGAAGGGGACAATTCTACGTTAATTAATCTCGTTCAAGGAACAACAACTGACGACTCCTATTGCGGACAAATTGTGGATGATATCGGAGTTTTGGCCCGCAGTGCTCACTGCACCAAATTTGGTTTCGTACTCAGAGAGGCAAATAAGGTAGCTCATACTATTGCACATCTTAAATTTGATGTTGCAGATATCCGAATATGGATGGAAGAAGTCCCGGATAGCATTGTTGCTTTACTTCTTCGTGATGTAGGGCGTTAGCCCAAACTTCTCCTTTTATTAATCTTTATTTCTCAAAAAAAAAAAAAAACTCCCACAATTCTAATACAACACCAATCAAATTCAGACGTTTCACATTCATGCATTGTGGATCTTCTTTTTTGAAACCGTTCATGCACTGTAGATTTTATTTAGGAAAATGCATATTATACTTGTGGGTGGTTCTATAATACACCTGATGTATTAATACATCTGATCTATGAACCCTTAGATTTAAAGACTTTCTTTTCTAACGGTCAGATCTGAGATCCCACAATTATTGATTACCGGCTAAACGGGTAAAATAATTTTAAAGAGAAAATCTATAACCTATTTATCCGGTAAACAATATCAGAAATATACAACGTCGCATTGTCAAAGGTCAGCTTTGTCCTGCTCACAACCACACCGCCGCTTGCACCCGTCGGCAACCAATCTCCGATTACATCAGAAGTTACATGATGTTGCAGATGCTTCTCGGAGTCTACAAGGCGATTATGGTAATAACTTGGACAATTCTTCCGAGGATACTCTCAACAGATTCAAAAAAAAAAAATTACAAATACACCAATTTTTTGATAGAGATTTGAGAAGAGTTTAACAATGTTCATTGAGAAAATATGCAGAAATGAGGAGAAAAACAGAACCATTGTGTTGTATGGTTTTTTAAACTTCATTTATTTTGTAAAATAAGCAATCGGTCCGTTATTATTTGAACTTCTTGCAGATGTTTTAGTGTTCGATTTAAGCCTTTTTTATTTTTTTCTTAAACTATTTTTTGTTTTCGGAATCACCATGGCTGCTAGATTACAGAAACAAGTATGTGATTTTAATTGAAAGAAGAAATAAGAGGGCAAAGGAATTGGGAAAGGGTCAAAGGAAGAAGACGTCTCAGTGGGAGAGAAATATAATAATTTTTAATTTCAATTTAATAAGAAATAAATGTAACCCACAAAACTTGGTTACCTAGATAGCAGTTAAAATAACATGGGTTTGCAACCTGCTATAAGAGGTAAACCACTAAGGCAGTGTTTGCGAATGCTTCTACTTTTGAAAATTGATTAATTTTAGAGATTATGGAAAAAGTACTTTGTAGTAAAAGTGGGTAGTGTTTGGCAATTAAAGTAATTGTCCACTAAAATAAAAAAATAAAAAAAATGTGTTACTCACAAAATAAGCAAAAAGCAGAGAAAAGCAAGTAGCTTGCTGCTTCTTGATTCAGCCATAAAAGTGATTAATATAATCAGAATTTGTTTTATGCAAACACTCCAAAGTGCTTTTTTTAATCAAAAGCTAAAAACTGCCTTTAAAAAATCAAATGCAAACACTCTCGAAGGTATATTAATACAACAGATGTAATATAGAATCACCCTATACTTGCCCTTTTATATATTTCAAGTTTGTTAAAAAATTTACCCAATTATATCTACTCTTATATTTTCTTCGGTTAATTGCAAAATAAATTACGACCTTTGGTCAAATTTTCTATTGCAACATGACTTTTAAAACTTATAAATGTTAGTCATCAACTATAATTTTTTTCAATTACAACATCAATTATATTTTTTAACATCTGATTGTGTCGCCATCACAACCGTTAAATACGCATTCACAAGACCTTCATTTACCCACGACTAATTTCACAATCCGTGATTTTCGCTGCCGATAATTGGTAATGGAAGACGTGACATAATAACCTCAATTATCGATTAACGGCAGTGGAAATGACGAATTATAAAATTGATCGAGGGTAAATGAAGGTCTTGTCAAGACGTATTTAATGGTGGTGATGGGGACACAATCAGATGTCAAAAAATATAGTCGATGTTGTAATTGAAATAAATTTGTAGTTGATGATAAAAATTGATAAGTTTTAAAAGTCATTATACAATTGAAAATTGGACTAAAGGTCATAATTTTTTTTTGGTAATTAACCCTATCTTCTTTAACTTTTTGTGCCTTCAATCTACAGGGCAAATAGAGAAGTTCTTCTCTACCTCTACCGGCATTGTCTGCATTGCACGACAGCACGAGACATAGACTAAAAAAAATAGAAAATGTTATTTTTTTTCCACACATGCCGCGAGCTCAATGGAATGCATGCATGCAGGCAAGATTGGTAGGGCCGGATGGGGAAGAATTTATTGGACAAATACCTAAAGAAAATGAAATTGCGGGGTCAAGCCTTTAATAATATAAAAAAATAGGGTTAATTACATAAAAATTTACTATCTTTTAGTCAATTATCAATTACAACATGACCTTTGAAACTTCACGTAAAAATGCACCAGCTAATAATTTTTTTTTAATTAGATACATATGGGCTATTTTGAGGCTCCAATTAATGATATGGAGCCCGAAATTTAAAATCGTGCCTAGATACACGACCACGTGAAAAACTTTTTAAAAAAAATTGTAGAACCGTCGAAAAATAAAGAATTATGAGATTACATCAGCCAAGCCACACGAAGCTGACGCCATGATCGAGCCCTCTCTGAGCACAAATTTATGCAAAAATGTCAAGCCTCAAGGCGGAGATGACCAAGGAAAACGAGAACATGATAATGCTGAGTATGTATGAGTATGCGAAGACAACAGATGAATTCAACAGGGTTCGGGTGGACTGGGTTTCTGGTAAAATCTCATCGCCTCAAAGAGCGTGGTCGTACTATCCGGAGCCGTACCTTCGTATTTGTGCTAATTGTATTTGTTTATAATTACACAATTAATTTCCTACTGTAATTGATTTGGAAGATGCAATTGGTCGAGTGCCTTTTCTAATTGAAAGCTCTTTTGTAATTTTTTTTAAATGGAGATCGTGCAAATGGCATGTGGTTATAAATAAAACAAAAAATCGGCACTAAATATTAAAACGATGTCTTTGGTTAAAAGATAAAAATAAAAAATAAAAAGGTTTTCCACGTGGCCGCGTATCTAGGCCCGATTTTAAGTTTTGGGTTCCACACCATTAATTAAAGCCCGAAAATGGCCCATATGTATCTAATTGAAAAAAATCGTTAGGTGGTGTATTTTTACATTAGGTTTCAAAGATCATGTTGTAATTGATAATTGACAAAAAAATGGTGAATTTTCATGTAATTAACCCTAAAAAATATAAGGAGCAAAAGTTAATTGAAATACGATATAGGAAATAAAAATGTTGAAAACTAAAGTTTTAATATAAAAAAAATATATAAAACATATTTAAGAAACAAAAGTAAGTGTAAATATAAAATATAAAAATATAATTTTTCTTTTACTTACATCTTACTATATAATTATATATAGACAACAATCTCGCTCCCTATTCGCGGTGGGTCCAAGTTAATGTATCCTTCGAGCTGATTGTCAAAATCTCATAAATCTATAATTTCGTAATGAAATATTTACACATTAGCGATGAGCAATAAACTTGTGCTTTAGAAGAGGAAATCAGGGGTGTTTTCCACTTATAGCTATATATATGAGTGAGAAGGATAAGTAATACTTCAAAATCTCAAAACTAATACCAAATATTTTTTTGAAGATATTACAAATACATATAATATTCTCATTAATTAACAACCTGCTCCTATCTATATACTTTCCAACAATATTTATTGGTGCATGTCATCTGATGCATTTCATACACCAACCAATAATTTCTATATAATTGATGCTACAAAAGTCAAACCACAAAAAAGTCTAATTAATTCCTTTTTTATTTTATTTTAAAAATTCAATTTCCTTGACTCAAGGAAATTCTTTTTCTTGGAGTCACGAGATTTAATGTAGTCCATGAAACTGGCGAAATCTGTGTCCTTATAACGCCTTGGATTTTCCTCTGTTATTAGTTTGTCTGCTGGTCTCACTGTGCTTGTGAATGGAAGACTGTGTAATGAAGCCACTGAAATTCTATACTTGTATTCATTGACAAGTACCCTGTGCATCACACTCTTGTACCTTCCATTGCTGAATATCTGTATGGACAACAAACACAGGTTAATTAATTAAATCACATGCATATATGACGTGGCATGTCAGTTGTCAGACACGTAGGCCTGTAGTGATACATTGAATTAGCATGGAGTCCCAGCGTGTCTCACACCTAATACTACATGATTTTAATTAAGAAGTTAATTTGATCTCGAATTTTAAAGGTATGGAACACTAGTTCGGATCCTTTGTCCCACTCTTAATTCACTGGTTCATAACATCACAAGAAAATGGTCTTTGTTGACAACAAAAAATGGTCTCATATAATGATTATTTGTCACAACTTTGTTATTAGAGATATCGTGTCGTCACTAATTAGTTGTTTCAATAACTCAGCACAAATAATATATCTGAGAAGGCAAAAAGTCGTCTCAATTGCGTCAAATATTTTTATAACTAGTTATCTCTTTGTACGGAGTTTTGTGACAACAAGTGGTCACAAATAACTTATTATTAGCGACCACATGCAGTTGCGGTCTCAAAAAATGTATCACAAAAAACTTTTTTTGTTATAATGTAATTTAGGGTTCATAATTCATGTGTTTACGGTTTACGACTGATGGAGTAAAAATGGGATAGATAGTGGGACATGGTTAGGGCGGTTGAATTAGAGTGGAGTATCTTGATACCTCGAGGTGGTCGCCGACGTTGACGACGAAGGAACCGGGTATGGGTTGAACGGTGAGCCAGTTATCCCGGTGCAGGATCTGCAAGCCCTCCACGTCATCCTGAAGGAGGAGGGTAAGGAAGCCGTAATCGGAATGAGGTGGCATTCCTAATGTCAAATCAGGTTCCGGGCAGGGCGGGTAGCAGTTGACAACCATTAGCTGGCTTCCATCTTCAACTTCTTTTAATATTGATGATGCTTCATTTTCATCCTCCGCTGTCTTCTTGTTTAGCCCTAGCCCTAGGCTCTCTAGGATGCCCTCTACCACCATTACAAACAACAACTTTGTTTCTTTTGCATAGCTAACCGCCAATTCCCTGTTCAATTTCCTTATATTATTCACTTACTACAAATGCATGTACACCAATCAAAAGATATCTACATCAATCATCACAATCTACTATTACCCGGCCACTTTTAAAACCATGTATCACATTATTACCCTTCTGTTTCTAGGCCTCTACCAACAAACTCTTGAAGAAATATACCAGCTTCCTATCCCATCAACAAAATCAAGACCATAATTTCCAAAAAATGACTAAAAGAGTATGAAACTTGAGTTCTTGGTAGTAATAATTTTCTTTTTCCTACAAGTGGCTAAGAGTAGCTAGGGATTTTCACTAAATAACCTATTCTTGGTAGTAAAACTTGAGCTACTTGACTTATAACTAAATAACAAATAGGCAATTACTTGAAATAATTAACCTATTCCCCGCTAATCCTTTAAACCAGACAAGGCCTTATTGTACATGACTCATGAGTAGCCCTTGAAGTTCTGGGTTCGAGTTTAAGTGGTAACGATCTATAACTCACACGTAGGAAAAACAAATATATTTATTGGATTTTTGTAATAATTATTGTTACCTAAAGTCGATTGGAGAAGAGGGCCAATGGGAAAGGACATGAGGTGGGAGAGGGTTAGCAATCAACTTGAGAAAGTCCCTCCAACAAAAGACACCATCATTTGTCTGATTGAAGCTCGTCCCATACCGAACTGGCGAGTTCATATCTGCTGACATGTACTTCTCCCTCTCTGACAACGGCATCTCGAAGAACCTTCTACTCACTTCCACCATCTTGCTTATAATCTCCTCCGGAATACCATGATTCACCAGCTGCAACAACACATACAATCTCAAATGTCAGCATGCACACACCCAAACCTACAGGGTTAAAATTAAAATTACGTAAAATACATGACTTTTCTTGGACTAAAAAAATATTTCGCCCATAAATGATCTCATCTGATAACTTAGAGCATGCAACTCACCTGGAAAAATCCGTAGTTTTCGCAGGCGTGGGCGAGAGAGTCGAGGACAAGTGATCGGTTGGGACCCTGTAGTTGAGCAAAATCAATGACGGGGAGTTTGAGATTAAGCTGGTCGGGGCTGGTATTTTTGGCATTGGGGCGTTCAGCAGCAGGTAGTATGTACTTCCTAGGAACATGCTCGATTCCATTCTCGTACATGTGTTTCACTCCTTTCTCGTACATGCGAATCTCCGGCAAATCTACTTTCCGGCTTTGCGCTGACGACATTACCATTCCCGGCGACATTCTTCTACTACCTGTCAGTGTCACCACACCAGATACAATTCTATTTAGTTTACTGACACGTATATGAAGTGATATCAGTAACATTTATGCAACATATGATATTGAGATAAAAATAATACTCTATCTGTTTCTAAATACTAGTGGCTTAAAACTTTGTAAGACAAATTAAGAATTTCTTAAATAGATAAATATACTCCTACGTAATCTATTTTTATCATCATAAATCTCCTTTTTCTTCTTTAAGAGTCTCCTTAGCTATAATCTCGCTCGCTCTCTCATCCCATACCATAATTAGGAGATTTTTGCTGGAATAACTTGTTTTTAAGAATAAAGTGATTTTTTTCAAAATCGACTAGTATTTAGAAACGGAAGTAGTATAAAATGGAATATGATCTGAAAGGGAAGAATTAACTGGGAATCCCACCTGAATGAGAAAGTGTGATGACGTGAAGAAAATCAGAGGAAAGAAAATAAATGAGATGGTGAGAATAAAGGAGAGAAAAAAAGGTGTATTTATAGAAAGGATGAAGAGTACGTGTCAAAAGAACAGTTGCTAGTTTTGAAGAAGATGGTTTTGGATTATGTTGATTCTAAGTAATGGTTTTTCATGCAATCAAAACCGTTGACAATTGTTATATGACGAATACGAGTAGTTGTAGGGACAAGAGACGCTTCCGTGGAATTTCTAGCACATTCAACTAATTAATACTCCCTTTCTCCCGTCGTATTTAATAATGTACAACTTTTTAATTTTAATTAATTTAATAAATATACAATTATTCAAAAATCATTAATACAAACTTACCGAGATTTAATTGTAGCTCAGTTATTAGAATATCTTGTAACCCGGTCAGTGGTCATGTATCAAATCTCACCGACTCTACTCCTATCAAAATTTGTACTAAACAAAAAATAAATACAAACTCACACGAATTATTTTATTTTGTTTAGTTAACTTATTTAACCATATTTAACTAACATGGTAACTTAAAATGAGATGTTAATTATTTAAACTGTATTTTTTTTTTTGATTCATCTATTTTTATAGTGCTTGTGCTAAGATGCATATATAAAACCTCGTGTGAGAATGTCCTCCTGTACGACGATAATATTTTTAAGATAAAAGTAAAAAAAGTAGAAAAATAAATATTAAAAATATTTTTACGGAGTACTTTCCAAGTAAAATCATTCTTTGATGTTTTCTTGCACCATGAAACAGTCTAACAGGAGAACTACTCAGATGTGTAAATGTGATATTTGTCCCAGTGTGCAAACCTCAGGAGAAAAAAGGTCCCAAATGAGCTCTCTCCAATCCAAAAATTAACCCCTGGTACTATGCCAAAGACCACCAGTGACCCGGATATACACTCCTTAGCCGCAACGCTTAATGCAACCTCCCTCCCAATTAAACCCCTACCCACATCTCCCCAACACCTGAAAAGCCATACACCCAACCATACAATCCAGAACTCACCTTCTCAACACCCACTTAACCCACAAACCCACATCATTTCCAATAACCAGAACATGCAAATTAAGAAGTACAACGAGACACCACAGGAAGAAAGCCCCGGAAAAAATAACAAAGGGACATGGAAACGTTTGAACATATCAGTGAACTCTGGATCTACAAATCAGCCCGTGGTAACCTCTCTGAAAAGGAATGTGGATGAGGTGGACGCAATGATTATTGATGGGGATGAGGAGAATTTGAGACAGAAGCGAAGGAAGGAGGCCATAATAGTGGAAGGAACTGAAAAATCTCATGTACCAGCGGCGGAGGTTGCTTCGGAGCAACCCCGCCGAACTCAATGAGTTTCTTTGTTTGGAACTGTTGGGGGCTTGGGAACCCTCGAACAGTTCAAGTTTTTTACCGTGAAATGCACGCCAAAGATCCCGACATTGTCTTTATTTGTGAATCTCGTTTGTTTTCTTCAGAATTTTCAGATTTTCGTAGGCGTTTTAGAGATTTTAGTTTCTTTATTGTTGATTGTGATGATAGCGGGGGAGGGAGATGTGGTGGTCTATGTTTGATGTGGAAAAAGACAGCTTTTATTCAGATTATCTCCTCTTCTTTACATCATGTTCATGAGGAAAACTCGGATTTGGAGTGGTTATTCACTAGTGTATACGGGTGGCCAGAGGATGATGTGAAAGTCAATACGTGGAATCTACTAAGGTCACTAAAACCAGATCAAAGTATCTCGTGGATTTGTATTGGTGATTTTAATGAAATTCTTCACGGTTATGAAAAAAAAGAGGCCGGTTTAGGGCCTGGGATAGAATTGAAGCCTTCCGGGAGGCGATAGAGGAATGTGGATTGGAGGACCTAGGATATGAGGGGTATAATTTCACTTGGTCAAATGGTAGGGTGGGTGAGAATAATATCCAGGAGCGTTTGGATAGGGCAGTGGCAAACATTGAATGGATTTCACACTTCCCTGAGTTCCATGTTGAGCATCTTATCTGTCATTTCTCGGATCACTGCCCTCTGTTATTATCATGGGATAGAAGGAAAAAAAGGAAAAACAAAGAGGAGGGGGAATAAGGTTTTCCATTTTGAAGCTATGTGGCTTCAAGACGAGTCATGTGTTGGGGTTGTTGAGGATGCCTGGGGAACACTCGAGGGCAGGTCTCCCGCTGCTGTCATGACGAGATTGGGTGTGTTAGTGACACCCTAAAAAGTTGGCAAGCAACACATTTTGGTAGTGTGACAAAAGAAATTGAAAGGAGCAAGAATCTCCTTGGAAGGATGGAACAGCGCCCCCCTACTGAAGAGAATTTTCAGGCAAAACATGTTATTGAAAACAAATTGGCAAGTCTCTACAGGAGGGAGAAAACGATATGGCATCAAAGGTTTCGAACAAACTGGATGGGGGATGGGGACTCGAATACAGTCTTTTTCCATAGGACGGCGACGGGTCGTAATAAATAGAATTCTATTAATTATTTGGTTGATCCTGCTGGGAATAGAGTGGATGGAGAGGCTGAAATTGCCATGTGCTTTCAACGGTACTTTGGGGATTTGTTTACGGCTTCGACTGACATAGATGTGGAGAGGGTGATTGATGTGGTTGACACCAAGATTTCTAACGAACAGAATTTGCAGCTTGCTCGGCCTTTCACGGCATAGTACATCACGCAAGCTCTATTGCAGATGCATCCTACAAAGGCCCCTGGGCCTGACGGTATGCCCGCTTTATTCTTTCAAAAATTCTGGTCTTTCTTACGCCCTGATTTAATTCCCATGCTTCTTGATATTCTGAATAATGGTGCTAGTCCTGCTTGCTTAAATCACACGTTCTTATCACTCATCCCCAAAAAGAAAAAACCTAAAACCCCGCAAGATTTTCGCCCCATTAGTCTTTACAATGTTGTGTATAAAATCATTAGTAAGACTATTGCAAATAGAATAAAGCATTGTTTAGATCGTGTTATCCACAAATGCCAATCAGCCTTTGTCCCTGGGAGGTTAATTACGGATAATGCCCTATTAGCGTTTGAAATTTTCCACTCAATGAAGTCAAATAAAGCTAAGAAAAAGGGATCATTTACTTTCAAACTTGATATGAGCAAGGCATATGATAGAGTGGAGTGGTCGTTCCTTCGTAGGATTATGCTAAAATTAGGTTTCTGTAATTCTATCGTTGATTTGATTATGAGATGTATCTCCTCAGTCTCGTTTTCTGTGCTTGTCAATGACCAACCGTCTGATTCTTTTACTCCATCTCGTGGATTCCGACAAGGAGACCCATTATCCCCTTACATGTTTCTTATGTGTGCAGAAGCGTTCTCATCTCTGATCCATGCTAATGAAGCATCTGGCCTGTTCCACGGCTACAAGGTGTGCAGGAATGCGCCTAGCATTTCCCACTTATTTTTTTGCAGATGACAGTATTCTGTTTGGCAGAGCGAACAAAAATGAGTTGGATATGGTGAGGGTGATGTTGAAAGAGTATGAAAGGGCGTCAGGACAGCTTATTAATTTGGAAAAGTCGGAAATTATTTTTAGTGGGGGTGTAGAAGAGGATGTGCGATTTTCTCTTGCACAAAATTTGGGGGTTTGTCTTGTTGATAAGCCTGAGTTGTACCTCGGCCTTTTGATTAGGCGTGAGATTGCACTGTTTTTGGTGTCTGAATAGATTGCTTTTGAGTAGATTGTGCATGATTTA
>JAUEKW010133958.1:0-20538 GCA_032274785.1 Ajuga reptans
TTATATCTTATAAGGTACCGAAAATGTGAACTTCTGTGTGACTACAACACACCACATTTTCTACAATATAAGATAAGAGACATGCATGCAATCACTAAAGAAAGCAATAATGTGATGAATACATTTATTTCAGATAATAAGGAAATTAAATATACATCTATAAAGCGCACTAAAAGTTTTCTTTAATGTATACTCTATCATTGTTGATTATTGCTTGCAGTGCTTCGGGAGTTAGTTGCATTGTCGGGGGACTGTATCCTTACTGCAAGGGTCATCCTATGTGGGGTGGTAGCATTGACAAGTGGGGATGGCTCTGGAAGGTCCAGACGTTCTGCCTTCCCGGGGTTGCGACCTGCCCGTACGGGGTGTTTTGGAAGTTTAGTGGAAACGGCTGTGTCCTGATGTTTTTATGTTCGCAATCCTACCAATGTAACCGCGTCTCATTGCCGACCAGCGGGGGTGGCCGTTGGATGTGATCCTCCTGGCCAGTAGGGGAAAGCTGCGGAAGGTGCGTCCCCTGGCTGGCCGAAGGTTGTTGGAGGTTATTCTCCTGGTTGGTGGGAGGGAGTTGCAGGAGGTAAGAATTTTAATCCTTAGGAGTCCTCTGTTGGAGTGGATCTTCCTGGTTGGTAGGAGGCAGTTGTGGGAAGTGCGGTTCCTGGTTTGCGGGAGTCGTCTTCTGGAGGATACTCTCCAGATCTTCAGGCAGGGTACCTTCTGGCAGGTTGGTATTCCGGCCTTCCTGTAGGGGATCCGTTAGTAGCAGTTCGTCTCTCCGTTCCTGCTGCTATTGTTCCGCATCCTTCTGCTTGCACGCCGCAACTTGTTGATCCTTCTGATTCATCCTTCAGAACTGGCGAAAATAAAAAAAAATGAAAATAATTTCAAAAATTTTGATTCCCACAGACGGCGCCAAAATGATGCTGTATCACAGTGAATAAGACAATACCAATAATTCTAGAGAAAAGTAGCGTATTATTATTATCACGTAGGAAATTATGAACCCTGATACGGGGTATTTATAAGTACATTTAGTGGGCTAAAACCCTATTTTCGGCCCATAATTGGGCTCTTGGGCCCTTCCATGGTGTACATTGGACCTATTGGGCCCAAATTTATGATGAATGGGGCCCATTACAAATTCCTAGCCCATTTTAGGCTACACACATCACATAGGTATTCTACTTCAAAATCCGATTTACTATCTTAGAAACATCAAACAATTCTGATATATTAATGTGTTGTTGATTTGTATGACTAAAAATGTTTGTAAAAATTTCAATATAATTCGATGTGTATTTTATTTTATATAAGTTTTCTATTGGCGCACGGTCTGAAATATTATGTTTTCTAAATTTCAAAATTCGAAATAAGTATTTGTAGTTGTTCAAATATTCTGATTTTCAGATATATTATTCATATACATGTCCTTTATGAAATAGTAAAATTTTAAAGGGATCCAACCATTATTTTTCGAGTTATTAGATTTATTCCCGCTGTTGTCTAAAGTTTTTTGATTTAGCAATTCCGGTTTCAAAAATTTTAATTCTTTAGTTATATATCTTCAAACTTTATGAACTTTTAATGTGGTATTTCCAATTGGGTCGTTTACCTATATATAAAATTTGGTAGTTTTATTCCTTATAGTTTATGAGAAATAAAATAATTACTCACTGCTGCGCAGTAATCAATGTGTGCAAAAACTTATATTTCATTCGAAGAAGTTGTCCTCAAATTTTCTTAAAGTCTCCAACAAGCCCTATATTCTAAATTCTCCAAATCTTATATATTTTATAACTTATTAATATATATATGCTATATTAATTATGGTGGAAGAAATATAGAGCAAAAGGACAATAGAACATAGAGCTCCGTAGAGACGAGAAGAAACATCAAGAAACCGCAATACCTTCCAAGTGGGATTTTTAATTATGCAAGTGATTTTGTTCATATTGAATGTGATTATGTGATTGTGTTGTGATTGATTGCTTATATGATTGAATGAGATTTTTAATTATGCAAGTGGTTTTGTTCATATTGAAATTGATTATGTTATTGTGTTGTGATTGATTGCTTATATTATTAAATTGAGAGGATGCCAGGAGCCGTAAATACGTTTGGGATCGTTAGTTGGTCCTTTGAGTGCATATTGAATTTGTATTATTGCGTATTAATATGTGAGTCAGGGACCGTAAATAGGTCTGGGATCGTTAAGTGGTCATTGGAGGCACCGTGTTTAAGAGCCAGGGACCGTAAATAGGCATGAATTCGTTAAGTGGTCATTGGAGGCACCGTGCTCTAGATTGTTGACTATTAATTGTCTGAATTTCATGATTCTATTTTGCGTAGTTGAATTTGATGTGAACATTGCATAATCCACACTAAGTGTATTCGTTATACTCACTCTATCTAAAAATTTCAAATTAAGGAGTCCGACGCAGCAGGAAGATGGCGGAGAGGTGGATATTTATTAGAATAATAATTAATTTCAAATATTAGTATATTTAAAAAATATTTTATTGAAATATTTGGATTTTATACGTGGTCATTTTGAATATTGAAAACTTGTTTGAATCAAATTATTGTTAGAGTCCATATTCGTGTTAGTTTTATTTTTATAAAATAATTTCAGCTGCAAATATTGGAATGATATTAGTTTGTAAACAAATAATAGTTTTCTTAGTTTACATTAAACTCTCTTGTGATAAAAATGTTAAAATCTTATTTTTAATGTCTTTAAAAGAACATTATACTTTTATGTGGAGTCAAATTTATAAGATAAAAAAATTATTTTATTTAAATTCCTTGATTTTCCATCTTAAAAACGTTTATAATAAAAATTTATTTGAACTATAAATAGATTTATAATTGGCGTATTGTCTCTTTTTGAAAGAAAAGTGTTATCAGAGCGCGGTATGCATTTCTATAGACTTGTGAAAACTACTATTTGAGGATTTCAACCTTGCTAGAGTCAAAAGTTTTGAAGTAAAGGTCATATGTTTAAATTACAACTATCCACCTCCACCTCGTCATGCCAACTCCAAATAGGTAAAAGGTTTAAGAGCATGATTATTGAAGTATGAGGAAAGTTTTATATACTGGATTCCATGAAATGTTGAATATTGCAGCTTAATTTAAAGGACTTGAGGAAAAGTATAGGTATATAAATTAAATTTATAATTGATGCAGCTGAGATATGGACTTTGTATCCAGTGTGGATTAAAGAACGATAAGCTTTTATTAGTAGAGTTGATGAAATTATGTAGACTAAGACAATGCGAAAGAGGAAACCTAGTTAACTATCCAAGTCAATGCCAACCAGTTTCGAGGATGATTTTTTTTTAAGAGGGGTAAATTGTAATAACCATAAATAAATGCTATCATTAAATTGAGCTATATGTATTAAGGATATTCCAGAACAATCTCAAGATCCTCCTTGATATGTTAATTAGCTACATTAGTGGGATTTGGTAGATTTGTATATATCACATTATATTCTTTCCTTGTGTAAAATACTTCTATATAATGTAACATCGATCAATAGTGAATGATAAGAAAATATTATACTTAAATTCTATATGGTATCAACTTTCTAGCCACTCTCCAACGAGGACGTCTTTCGATCCTTTTTAGCTGCCCCTGCACTTTTGCTCCCACCATGTCTAACACCGAATCAGACACCACCACCACCAAAACCTTGCTAAACCCACCACCTGTTGTACCAATCACCGCTCATCATTATCTCTATATCAAACTCACATCCACCAATTACCCCATATAGTTAGCCCATCTCCTTGCCATTCTCAATGGGTATAACCTCACTGGTTATGTCACCGGAGCAAACCCAAATCTACCGACCTCCCTTGATGAAAACTCCCATGTTGCTACCAATTAGTTCCAACAGGACCAATTGATCTTAGCGGCTATTTTGGGTTCCGTCTCCGTCGATATCCACCCGTTGGTCTCCACCGCCCCGAGCGCCGCTAAAGCATGGGATGTGCATTCTCGTGCATTTGCTAGCACTTCCCACCCTCATGTGAATCAACTAAAAATAGATCTTGTGTGCGCCACCATCGGATCACGATCCTTACTGACTACATCAATTTGATTAAGGCTAAGGCTGTTGAGCTCTCCCTCATTGACGAGCTCGTCAAGCCTGACGACTTGATACTTCACATCATAAATGGCCTTGGACCTGAATACCATGACATTGTTGGGCCTATCCGCACGTGATAAACTCTGCTGTGATTCGAAGAGTTACGAGAACGCCTAGTCGAACATGGAGCCTATCTCAAAATTCTCGAGGACAATAATAATAACTTGGTTGCAACAGTAAATGTTGCACAATCATCTTTGAAAGGGCGGTCATCACAGTCTCGCCCCCTGTCTCATGGCAACAACTATTCCAATCGGGGTGGGCGTGGAAATGGTTACCCCCATCCGGGATGAGGCGGACGTTTCGGATACCACGGTCGTGGCCGCAACTCCTACGGTTCACGTCAGTCAATAGTTATTTGTCAACTTTGTACATACCCTGTTCACACCGCTCCTTATTGCAGTAATCGCTTACATACCTCGAAAAACTACGCTAAATCTCCTCATGGCCAACCTGTTAATTCCCCATGGCGGCAACCTAACTAGCCACCATCAACTTGGCAGCAACAATACTCTCCTTGGCTCGTAGATTCCGGCACCTCCCATCACCTCACTCATGACCTCGATATTCACTCAAAATATAGAGGCACGGATGAGATTCAAATAGCAGATGGTTCTAGCTTGCCTATAACTCACACTGGTATATCACATCTCCATTTTCCTTGCAATTTCATTCTATCTAAAGTTCTTTGTGTTCCGGGTGTCAAGCGTAATCTCTTGTCGGTTCATGAATTTACTAAAGCTAATGAATTTCCCGTCTTATTTCTTAATCAAGGACCCAATCACGGGGGTGCATCTGGGTCACGACCCGTGTAAAGATAGCGTATATCATATTCATCCCCCGTTGACAAGCTCGGTTCCTAAAAGTGCAGCTCTAGGTGTCCGTACTTCCACCATAAATTGGCACGCTTGTCTCGGACACCCATCGCCACAAACTAGCGCCTGCATTATTTCTCGTTTTAATTCACCAGTATTGAATATGTCCTCTCTTTTGGAAATTGACTATACTTCGTGTAACGTTAGAAAGTCACATAAACTACCATTTTTAGCTTCATTTTTTATTGCTTATTATCCGTTGGAATTTATTTATGCTGATGCGTGGGGTCCATCCCCTGTGGTTGCTTTCGACGGTTGTCGCTATTATTTATTACTCGTGGATTTGTTCAGCATATATTATTGGGTTTCTACTATCAGTGCTAAGTCACAGGTTGCAAATATATTTTTTCAATTACGAGCACATGTGGAGAAGCAATTTAACACCTCTATTAAAGACTTTTATTCCAAAAATGGCGGAGAATTTGTTGCACTGAAATCCTATCTGGTGGCAAATTGAATAAATTGGCTTACCACGGCCCCTCACACACCCCAATAAATGGTATTTCCGAACACCAGAATCGACATATACTTGAAGTCACACGCGCCTTCCTTCATCACGCTGGTCTGTCGCAAAAGTTTTAGGGATTTGCGGTTCAAACAGCCATCTATCTCATAAATCGCATCCCAACACCTGTCCTTGGAAACCGGAGTCCATTTCAGGTTCTATTTAAACAGCAACCAAATTATCTGAAGCTTCGCACATTTGGGTGTATCTGTTTTCCATGGTTGAGGCCGTATTACCCGGGAAAATTAACATTTCTGTCAAAACCATGCAATTTTGTAGGATACTCCACAAGTCAGAGTGCTTACTGATGTTATGATCCTGAAACAGAACGAGTGTTTATATCTCGACATGTTAAATTCTCAGAGTCAACCTTTTGGGTTCCGAAACCTACTGTGCTGCCAACATCATCCGCAATCACCACATTCACCATTGGGCTTCTTCCTCTTCCACCAAATGCACACGGCTCCTACATTAATCCGCAAGTCACTCAGTTGCAACGCCGCACCCAGCAACTCTACCCACCAACGACAGCCTCTCGTTCCTCCAGCCCAACATCAAGATCCTCTAATAGGCTATCTCATACTCCAATGCAACCCAACTTTTCTGAAACAAATAGCCTACACTCCCCAAGTCCAGCGATGTCAGTCCCAGGTCCAGCAGGTCGTACCCATCACATGCGCACTTGGGCCCAAAACAATATTTACAAGCCTAAACACATTTTTCAGCTACAAAACACTTACTACCAGCTGATATAGAGCCATCCTGTGTTTCCCAAGCAATCTCCGACCCGCAATGGAGGTTGGCTATGGCAGACGAATTTAATACGCTACAACTTCACGACACCTGGGATCTAGTATCACCACCTCCCAACGCTAACATCGTTGGATGCAAGTGGGTGTTTGACATTAAATGAAAACCTGACAGAACGATTGACAGGCTCGTTGCTAAAGGCTTCCGCTAACGTCCAAGAGTAGATTATAATGAAATGTTCAGTCCCGTTTTCAAGCCCATTACTATCTGCATTGTTCTATCTCTTGCACTCATCTAACTGGCCTCTCCGACAACTGGACATAAGCAATGCATTTCTTCATGGCACTTTGAAAGAACCTGTGTATATGCAGCAACCGCCTAGGTTTGTTGATCCAAATCATGAATCTCATGTCTGTATTTTGAGAAAATATCTCTACAGACAATGTCAGGCACCTCTAGCTTGGTATCGTGCGCTTAGCTCCGCCATCACTGCCTTTGGTTTTCGCCAGTCACAGGTCGACATCTCTCTTTTTTGCCTTCAACAAAGATAACATCAGTCTTGTGGTACTTGTATATGTCAACGATATCATCATCACCGGGTCCAGTTCCTCCCATATATCCTTGCTCACGACTCATTTACAGTCGAGGTTTGCGGTCAAGGACCTTGGAGCTCTTTCATTCTTTCTTGGCATTGAAGTTGCTAGGTGCAAAGAGGGTCTCCTTTTATCTCAGCATAAGTATACCACGGATCTCCTTTGTTGCCATAAAATGGATGGCTTTAAACCTCTATGCACTCCGAGTAATCCAAAAGCTTCGTCTTCTAATGGCCTCATCAACGCCAGTGAGTATAGAAGTGCTATTGGCGGCCTTTAGTATCTACCACTCACTCGACCGGACATAACTTTCACAGTCAACCGTCTTGCTCAATCTATGGCGTCTCCGACTGTCAATGACTAGGGTGCTATAAAATGCCTATTCTGTTATCTCAAGGGTACCATACATCATGGTCTTCTATTGAGACCATCGTCTAAACTATGCATCACTGCTTATTCCAACTTTGATTTTGGAGGTGACTTAGTGGATGGAAATTCTACTTCTGCATACATTGTTTTTCTGGGCCAAAATCCCATTTATTGGCGTTCGCAGAAGCAAATTGGAGTTGCCCGATCTTCTACGGAAGCTGAATATCAGGCCCTTTCTTCTGCCGCATCTGAAGTTTGCTGGATTGTTCACTTATTTCGAGAACTTGGCCTTCCTATTATTACTCTACCTTGACTATTATGCGACAATATGAGTGCAACACGGTTAGCTCTTCACCCTATTCAGCACTCTCGAAGGAAACATATTGCCATCGACCTTCACTTTGTCCGGGACTTATCGTCAAACGGTCTCCTCACGGTCTCATACGTCAGCACTATTGATCAACTTGCTAATCTTCTCACAAAGCCTATTCCTCGAGCTCGGTTTGAAACTCTTTGATCTAAAATCTCCGTAGCTGATGGTAAGTCCATTTTGCTGGGGCGTATTAAGGATATACGAGAACAATCTCAAGATCCACCTTGATATGTTAACTAGCTACATTAGTGGGATTTGGTAGATTTGTATATATCACATTATATTCTTTCCTTGTGTAAAATCTGTCTATATAACGTAACATCGATCAACAGTGAATGATAAGAAAATATTATACCTAAATTCTATAATATATTATATTGGGGTCTAATGATATTTTATTTTATAGTTTATTATTAGAGCCCGTGTTTTAGAATCAAAGCTCAAGCTCATGATTTTTCTTAGGGAACAAGAAATTAATTTTCTAGTCTAATTAGGAGTCCTAAAACCCTAGAAATAAAATCTATAAATATGGAGTCCAATGCCATAAATTAATATCACAACCAAATAATCTGATTTTTACTCTAAAATTTAGTTTCTATCATTCCCACAGAGTTTCTTCAGTTGTCTTCATCTTTCAATCTCTCATGTTCTGTATACACATGTATTCTACTTCAAATCCGATTTGCTATCTTAGAAATATCTAAAAATTCTGATATTTTACTGTGTTGTTTATTTATATGACTAGAATATTGTGTAAAAATTTCAATGTAATTAAATGTGTATTTTACTTTATATAAGTTTTATATTGTCTCAGCGCAAGGTTTGAAATTTTTGTTTTCTAAATTACAAAAGTCGGAATATATATTTATATTTGTTAAAATATTCTGATTTTTGGATATGTTATTCATATTCATGTCCTTTATCATATAGTAAAATGTGAAATGGATCCTACCATTATTTGTCGAGTTATTAGATTTATTCCCACTGGTGCGTAGAGGTTTCTAATTTAGCAATTTCGGTTTCAAAAATTCTAATTCTATAGTTATATATCTTCAAACTTTCTGAAATTTTAATGTGGCCTTTTAAATTGAGTCTTTTACCTATATATAAAATTTCATAGTTTTATTCCTTACAGGTTATGAGAAATAAATAATTACTCACTGCTGCGTAGTAATACATGTGTGAAAAAATCTTCTATTTCATTCAAAGTCGTCCTCAAATTTACTTAAAGCCTCCAACAAGCCCTATGTGTTGATCAAGAAAGTATGACAACTGAACTTTCTTACAAGCCTTGTATCAAACACATAACAAGAAATCCCAGCTAGTGCACACCAACACAATGAAACAACTTCCTCAACCCAATAGATTCAGATGCTATTGTTTCTTCTAATTATGATCAATGGAATGAACTCAAACAAGTAAAGACAATCAAGAACAAACACACTATGCAACAAGGTTTAACATGGCTTGGTTGAATCAACTTAAATCCACGGAGGTTGGCAGAAATCCACTACCAAAACCAGAGAATTACACAAGAAGATGATGAGAAGAAGTTATACCACTTCCAGATCCAAATCTCTCTAATCTTGGAGATGATCCTAGCTCATAAACGACTCTCTCTCTCTCTATCTTACTTCTCTCTCTATATTGTGTCGTGTGTGTTACAAGTGAGAGTAATTAATAATACATCAGAAATATGGCCCCTAAATACTTTGAAGAAAAACTTAAAATGACAACGGTTTTGTTTCAACTAAAACCGTTGTACTTTGACAGTTAAAACGATTAATAAACCTTTGTCAAATGCCCTTCCATTTCAAATGGTGTGTGTACTTCCATTATCTCTTTTACATCACACTTCTTCACAATCTCCACCTTGATGTTAAAGACATCAAAACTGTATTGTAAATCACCCAAAACTGGAAAGCCTCCCATCATACATGCCCCATCACAGGGCACCATATCCACTTCATTCCATGGAAATTAACTTCATGTTCTCACAAAGTGTGATATGTGTGTATCTTTACCACTGCCACATACCCTTTATTAACTTCATCTCTCGCAAAGTGTTGCCTTATATCAATGTGTTTTGATCTTTCATGAAACACTTGATCTTTAGCTAGGAAAATTACACTTTGGTTATCATAGCTTATCTTCAATGTATTGTGTTTGACACCTAGCTCAGCAAGCAATCCTCTAAGCCATATCCCTTCCTTCATAGCCTCTATTAGTGCCATATATTCTGCCTCAGTGGTGGATAAATCCACCACTGACTGAAGTGAGGACTTCCAGCTGATTGTTGTTCCAAAATAGAGTGAAAACATACCATATATGTGATCTTCTGTTGTCCAAGTTTGCTGTATAATCTGAGTCCACATATCCCAGCAAGAAGTCTTCATTATCTCTTATTGATGTCTTCTCATACTTTAAACCAAGCTTGTCTTCACCCCTCAAGTGTCTAAGCAATTTCTTCATAGCTTCCTAATAACTTTTTCCAGGGTCACTCATACACCTGCTTATCACGCTAATAGGATGTGCCAGATCCGGCCTAGTGCAAACTATAGTATACATTACACTACCTACTGCATATGGTATATTATGCATTAACTTTTTGTCTTCATCATTCTTAGGCTTCTGATCATCAATAAGCTTACAACCCACAGATAAAGGAAAACTTAGAGGCCTTGCTTCTGCCATATTAAATCTTTTCAATATTTTATGAATGTATTCACTCTGAGTTAACCATAGTACACCTTTCTTCTTATCCCTGACAATATCCATTCCCTGTATTCTACTTGCCTCCCCTAATTCTTTCATCTCAAACTCAGCATTCAACTTTCTCTTGAGATCTATTATCTGAGACAAACTTCTACTAGCAAGGAACATGTCATCCACATATAGAAGGAAAACTTCTGATACACTTCCCACATCTTTGAAGTATACACAACTGTCATAACTTGATCTTGAGTATCCCAACCTTATCATATACTCATCAAACCTCTTATACCATTGCCTTGAGATCTGTCTCAAGCCATATAAGGATTTTTTAAGCATACAAACCTTATTCACATCCTTGGGTGAAATAAAACCCTCAGGTTGAGTCATGTATATAGTTTAATCCAGATCTCCATGTAAGAAGGCAGGCTTTACATCTAACTTCTCCAAGTGCATTTCAAACTGGACCACCATAGCCAAGATTATTCTTAGAATAAACCCCCTTGCCACCAGTCATGCTTTAAACCTGATCTATTTTACTGCAATAGACTCCACCTCTTTTCTTATAAATCCATTTACAGGTGACAAGTTTGTGGTTCTTTGGCTTTTCTACCAGAACCCATGTTTTGTTTTTTGTTGAATGATTCAAGTTCTTCATTCATTGCCTTCATCCATTTTTTTATCTCAGCTTCTTGATATGTTTTTGGTTTCATCACAACTAACATCTTCTGCCACATTCAGTGCATAGAACACTAAATCAGCTTGTCCAATTCTCTTTGGTGGATGATTTTTTCTTCTTTCCCTATCCCTAGCAAGTCTGTAATCACTCAAATCATTATCCTGATCAGGGTCAAGAGCTCCATCAGTCTCATTGTCACTTGAGCAATCCAAACTTTTATCATATGAAGTTATCCTTTCCATAAACTCCACCTCAACAACAGCTTCTTCTTTTCTTGCAGTATCGGTGGCTTTTGTTGTCTCAGCCAAGAAAGGTATTTTGTCTTCATTGAAAACAACATCTCTACATATCAGTATCTTTCTCATACCAGGCTCACAACACCATAGTTTGTAGCCTTTTACTCCTACAGGATATCCTATGAGAATGCATTTAAGAGCTCTAGGTTCAAGTTTATCTTGTTTCACATGAACATAAGCTTGACATCCAAATATCCTTAGGTGAGAATATTCATGGGCTCTTCCTGTCCAAAGCTCTTCAGGTGCTTTAAAATTCCTTACAGATGATGGACATCTATTGATTAAATAAGTTGTTGTATCAGCTGCTTCTCCCCAAAATTTCTTTGGCAGTCCAGAGCTTACGAGCATGCATCTTATACTATTAAGTATTATCTTATTCATCCTTTCCACCACACCATTCTGTTGTGGGTTTTCTGGCACAGTCTTGCGCCTTTTTATCCCTTTCTCCCTGTAGAACTTTTGGCACTTGTCATAAATGAATTCAAGGTCATTGTCAGTTCTCAGAAATTTTACTTTGGAAGATTTTAAGTTTTCCACCTCACTGCACCACTCTTTGAACTTTGTCAGTGCATCACTTTTATTCTTAAGTATGTATAGCCATACCTTTCTGGAGAAATCATCTATAACATTTAAGAAATATCTCCCCACCTCTAGTGGTTTCTGTCCTACAAGACCCCCATAGGTCAACATGTACATAATCCAGAACATTATGGGAAGTCACTTGAGTCGTAGGGTATGCTAGCTTTTTTCTTTTTCCCAAAATACACTCTTCACACTGGTGCAGCTTCATATTGCTTGGACACCTTATGCGTCCTTTCTTATTCAATTCAGCTAACCCTTTCTCACTTACATGAGCAAGTCTTTTATACCACAATGATAATTCATTTTCAGCGGTCAATGTTGTTTCTCCAGTTACAGCTCTGGCAGACAAGTAATACAAACTGTATTTTATGTAGCCCTTCATTGTCAATTTATTGTTCTTACAAACTGTATCACATTTGAAGTCAAATCCTTTTGATTCTAGCAATCTTAGGGATATCAGATTTCTCTTAAGTTGAGGAATGTACCTTACATCAGTCAGTAACTTGACCGATCCATCTTGCAGTTGCAACTTGATGCTTCATACTCCATTAACTGAGCAGATCTGATTGTTCCCCGGTAACACTGATCCCAGGTTTTCTTTCCTTAGTTCAGTAAACCAGGTTTTATTTGGGCACATGTGAAAAGAACAGCCAGAATCCAATATCCATTTATCCAAGACATTTGAATCTACAATATTAAGAACTTCTAGGTCCTGTTCTTGCTCCACCACCTCTGCCTCATCTTGCTTTTGAACCTTATGATCTTGCTTCTTCTTACAAGAAAAGCAATCCTTCTTCAAATGACCTGGTTTATCACAATGAAAGCATTTCCTTGTCTCATTTTTATCCATGCCCTTGGGTTTCTTTGGAGCATGTTTCTTGTTATCTTGAGGATATTTCTTGCACTTTGTTCATTTACTAAACTTGTTCTTGATCAGCAGGCTCTCTGGTACAGCAACTTGTCTTTCCTCATTCTGCCTATGCAACTCCTTTGCTTTTAGTACAAATTGTACTTCTTCTAATGTGATTGAGCTCTCCCTGCCAAATAGCATAGCATCTCTGAGATGGTCATAAGACCTTGGCAAAGCATTCAACAAGATGATGGCCTTGTCTTCATCCTCCAACTTGACATATGTTTTCCAAATCATCTAAAGACTTGTTAAAATCATCCAGTTGGTCCCTGATGCTTCTATCTTCACTGATCTTATAAGAGTACAGTCTTTGTTTCATGTACAATCTGTTTGCTAGAGATTTTGTCATGTAGAGACTCTCTAACTTTGCCCAGATTCCTGTTGCAGTGGTCTCATGTGCTACTTTCCTCAGCAGTCTATCACCTAGGCATAAGATGATGGCACTATGTGCCTTCTCCATCATCTTCTCTCTCTTCTCTCTTGATGCCTCAGAGATTGATTCCTTTTCTGCATTTCCCTCTTTGTCACCTTTGCTTTCTTTTCCCTTCTCATCTTTCTTGAGTGCATCCCACAAGCCTTGCTGCACAAGCATTGCTTTCATTTTTATCTTCCAAAGACCAACATCATTTTTCCCAGTGAATTTTTTGGCTTCATAATTTGTTGTTGCTATGCTTGATCCAGACAAATGATCCCCTTCCCCACAGACGGTGCCAATTGTTGTGATCAACAAATAATAACAACTGAACTTTCTAACAAACCTTGTATCAAACACCTAACAAGCAATCCCAGCTAGTGCACACCAACACAATGAAACAGCTTCCTCAACCCAACAGATTCAGATGCTACTGTTTCTTCTACTTATAATCAATAGAATGACCTCAAACAAGTAAAGACAATCAAGAACAAACACACAATGCAACAAGATTTAACGTGATTCGGTTGAATCAACCTACATCCACGGGGGTTGGCAGAAATCCACTAACAAAACTAGAGAATTACAAAGCAAGAGGATGAGAAGAAGTTATACCACTTCAAGATCCAAATCTCTCTAATCTTGGAGATGATCCTAGCACAAAACTGATTTCTCTCTCTATATTGTGTTGTGTGAGTTATAAGTGAGAGTAATTAATAATACATCGAAAATATGGCCCCTAAATACTTTGAAGAAAAACTTAAAATGAAAACAGTTTTGTTCCAACTAAAACCGTTGTACTTTGACAGTTAAAACGGTTAATAAACCGTTGTCAAATGCCCTTTCGTTTCAAATCTGATTTGCAGCTTTGTGGACCTTCATTTTTTATCTCTTTTACATTACAGTTCTTCACACCCTATATTCGAAATTCTCTGAATTTTATATATTTTATGACTTACTAATATATGTATATATTCTATACTAATTATGGTGGAAAAAAAATATAGCAAAAGGACAATAGAATGTAGAGCTTCGTAGAGATGAGAAGAAACATCAAGAAACCTCAAGACCTTTCAGGTGGGGTTTTTAATTATGTAATTGGTTTTGTTCATATTGAATTTGGTTATGTGATTGTCAATTTGTGATTGATTGCTTATATGATTGAATTGAGAGGATGTCAGGGGGCTGTAAATAGGTCTGGAATCGTTAAGTAGTCATTGGGGTAGCCCACCATGCATATTGAATTTGTATTATTGCGTATTAATATATGAGCCAGGGACGGTAAATAGGTCTTGGATCTTTATGTGGTCTTTGGAGGTACCGTGCTCTAGATTGTTGACTGTTAATTGTATGAGTATGAATTTCATGATTCTATTTTACGTAGTTGAATTTGATGTGAACAATAAATAACCCCCACTGAGTGTATTCATTATACTCACCATATCTAATAATTTCATATTAAGGAGTCCAGCACAGAGGGAGCATGGTGGAGAGGTGAAAATAGATGTTTATTAGAACAATTGTTTATTTCAAACATTAGTATGTTTTAAAAATATTCGATTGAAATATTTGGATTTTATACATGGTCATTTTGAATATTGAAAAATTGTTTGAATCAAATTATTGATAGAGTCCATATTCATGCTATTTTTGTTTTTATAAAATAATTTTCGCTGCAATTAGAATTATTATAGTTTGTAAATAAATGATATTTCCCTTAGTTTACATTAAACTGTCTTGTGATAAATATGTCAAACTCTTATTTTTGAAGTCTTTAAAAGAACATTATACTTTTATGTGGAGTCAAATTTATAAGATAAAAAATTTATTTTATTTAAATTCCTTGATTTTCCTTCTTAAAAGGTTTATAATAAAAGTCCATTTGAACTATAAATAGATTTATAAATGTCGTAGCGTCTCTTTTTTAAAGAAAAATGTTTAAGATCTGGTTTTTTTAGTTGTTATTCTAATCTTTCGTTACTTTATATTTTCGAGTTCCCGTGAATAAAGATAACAAAATTACTTATTTAAAGTTTTTTTGCACGGTTTGTTGATAACTATTTTTATTAATTAGTAATGTGAAAAAATGAAAGACAATTGATTAATTAATTCAAATTAATCATAAATTGATGTTAAGATCTGTTTCTTTAGTCGTTATTCCAATCTTCAGTTATTTTGCATTTAAAATTCCAGTGAATAAAGATAATAAAATTTACTAATTTAAAGTTTTTGCATGTTTTGTTGATTATTATTTTTATAGTTAGTAATGTGCGAAAATAAATGATAATTTAATATGGAATTCGAATCAACAATTAATAGATAATAATAAATTGATCTTATTTATTTAAGTATTTATTATGTGTATTTGAAAAAAATTCTGGATTTGATTCATTTAAAAGTCTATCCATGGAAACATAAACTATTTTCAAGTATTTCATATCTCTATTTTGCAGATCATAAGTAAAATCACGTCTATCAATCGTAGCCACATGGAGGTTGTGATGAGTATGGTGACATTAGAATCAAGATAAGAATATTTTAAGTCAGAATAGATTCAAAATGGATCAGTTTGAAGTTGGCAACAGATTACCAGACTTAACCGTTATTCATAACGGTTTTTTGAAGTCTTAAACGGTGTCGTTTTGACAGCATGGCGAAGATATTTCCAGATTGCTTTCCTGAGCTGATGCGACATAGTTTTAGCTATTTTTCTGTTGTTATAACTTGGTTGTACTCATTCCATTCTCAGAACACGTAAACATATTAGAGAGAGAGTCGGAGATAGAAAACTTAGAAATACACAGCAAGTGTGCATGTGTGTATTCTTGAAGCTGTTATTACTTCTTCTCATCTGTAATCTGTACGATTTCATTCTGTTAGTGAAGTTTCTGGTATTGGTTTCCCGTGGATGTAGGATATAATCCGAACCACGTAAATTGGTGTGTGTTCTTTAAATTTTGCAAGTTCTTGAATTGGTTTGATTGTGATTGCTTGTCTTTATGGTTTGTGAATTGGAGTTGATGTAGTTGTCTTTGATTTGTTGGCTTGAGTTGTGGTTAGGAGATCAAACATTAACAAGTGGCGCCATCTGTGAGAAGGACACAACCAAGGTGTTTGATCAATTGACTGAGTTAACAAAAGGATGGCATCAACAAGATTTGAGGCTAAAAAGTTTACAGGAAAAAATGACTTTGGGCTATGGAAAATAAAGATGAAGGCACTTCTCATTCAACAAGGTTTGTGGGATGCTTTGAAGGAATCAAAGGCAGGGGATGAAGATACCACCAAGAATAAGAAACAAGAAGTGACAACAAAGCAGCTGGAAACTGCAGAAAATGTACATAGTGTCATAATTCTGAGTCTAGGAGGCAAGGTTCTCAGGGAAGTGGCTCATGAAAAGGGTGATGCATCTGTTTGGAAGAAGTTGGACAGCTTGTACATGACCAAGTCCTTAGCCAATAGGTTATACATGAAACAAAGACTGTATAGCTATAAGATGATGGAGGATAAGGGTATTGAGGATCAATTGGATGAGTTCAATAAACCACTAGATGATTTAGAGAACATAGATGTTAAACTTGGAGATGAGGATAAGGCAATAATCCTTCTGAATGCCTTACCTAAATCCTTTGAGCATCTTAAAGATGCAATGCTTTATGGTAAAATAAATACTATTACTCTTGATGAAGTGCAATATGCACTTAGAGCCAAAGAATTGCAAAAGAACAACGAGGACAAACAGTTCACTAAAGCAGAAGGGCTTTCTGTGAAATAGAAAACTGGGAAAGTTTTCAAATCCAAGAAGTTTAATCGAAACTTCAAGAAACCAACTTAGAAGGATCCCAAGGAGGTGCATGACAAGAGTGAAAAGAGGTATTTTCACTGCAATAGACCAGGACACTTCAAGAAGGAGTGTTTTGACTGGAAAAAGAAGCAATCTCAGAAAGGACATAAGAAGAATGAAGCTGATGTTGCAGAAAGTACCCAAGATTTAGAGGTTCTAAATGTAATGAGTGATAAGGGAAATGAAGAATGGATCCTTGACTCTAGCTGCTCATTCCACATGTGCCCACACAAGGAATGGTTTACAAACCTAAGAAGTGTAGGGGTGGGATCTGTGCTACTAGGAAACAATCAAAGCTGCAACATAAAAGGAATTAGCGACATAAAACTAAAACTCCATGATGGTTCTGTCAAAATTCTAAAAGATGTAAGGTACATTCCAAACCTAAGAAGAAATTTGAGTTCTCTTGACTTATTAGAATCTCAGAACTATAGTTTTAAATCTGAGCAAGGAGTCTTAAGCATAATGAAATATTCCAGAGTTGTTTTAGAGGGTAAAAGGAAACAAAGCCTCTATTACTTGTTGGCTAAGACTGTAGTTGGTACTTTGGATGTTGTTTCTGAGGATAAACTAAAACTATGGCATATGAGACTTGCACATATAAGTGAAAGAGATTTGCAGGAGTTATAGAAGCAAGGGTTGTTAGACTATCCAATCAGTTCTAAGCTACAAGACTGTGAGGAGTGTATCTTAGGAAAGAACAAGAGAATACCTTACCCAATGGAAAAAATGAGCACATCAATTGTGTTAGAATATGTCCATGCAGACTTGTGGGGACCCTCCAAAATAAAAATTGTTGGAGGAGGAAGATATTATCTCAGCTTAGTAGATAATTTTTCAAGAAAACTATGGTCGTTTGTTTTGAACAACAAATCAGATGATTTCTCAAAATTTAAAGACTGGTGTTTAGAAGTAGAAACTTCTAAGTCTGTAAAACTAAAATGCCTCGGGACAGACAATGGATTAGAGTTTCTATCAGAAGAGTTCCAGGTGTTTTGCAGATGTAAAGGAATTAAAAGACACAAGACAGTTCCTGGAAATCCTCAACAAAATAGTTTGGTAGAGAGAATGAACAGAACTGTGCTGGAAAGAATTAGCTGTATGTTACTGAGTTCTGGGATGCCAAAGTGTTTCTGGGGAGAAGCTACTGCCACTGCAGCATATCTGATTAACAGATGTCCAGCTACTGCAAAAGACATGAAGACACCAGAAGAACTTTGGTGTGGCACATCACCCAGTTATTCTCATCTCAAAGTGTTTGGTTGTCTAGCATTTGTACACATAAGGCAAGATAAGCTGGAACCAGGAGCATTAAGATGTGTAATGCTGGGATATACACCTGGGGTAAAAGGATACAGGTTATGGTGTTTGGAACCTGGGAATAATAAGATCATTATAAGCAGGGATGTAGTATTTGTAGAAGAAAAAATGCCTTATTTGTTTGAAAAATCAAAAACAAGAGGAGAAGATGTTTCAAACAAAGTTGCAGTTGTGGTGGGGCCAGAAAATTATCTAGAAGTTAATCAGGAAAATGATCATTTGTCAGAAATAGAAGATGGTGAAGAAGCAAGCATCTCCACAGAATTAAATCTGGAGAATTATAAATTGGCTAGAGATAGAGAGAGGAGAAACATACATCCTCCCAGTAGATATGGGCAAGCTGATCTAGTGTACTATGCTTTAAGTGTTGCTGAGGAAATTGACTTTGCTGAACCAAAGAGTTACCAGGAAGCAGTTAGTGGATCTGAAAGGGAGCAATGGATCATTGCTATGCAGCAGGAGATTGAGTCTCTATTGAAAAATAGAACCTAGAAGTTGGTTAATAGACCAAACAAACACTCATAAGCTATAAGTGGATTTTCAAAAAGAAGATTGAAGTTACTGAACAGAAACAAGTGAGGTTTAAAGCTAGATTAGTTGCCAGAGAATTCACTCAAAGAGAAGGTGTGGATTTCAATGAAATATTTTCACCTGTTGTTAAACATTGCTCCATCAGAATACTTATGTTATTGGTGGTTCAAGAAAACATGTATTTAGAATAGCTTTATGTCAAAACTGCATTCCTACATGGTGATTTGGAAGAGACAATATATATGAGTCAGCCAGAAGGATTTGTCTCTCCAGGACAAGAAGGGAAGGTATGAAAATTGGAGAAGTCATTGTATGGGCTTAGACAAAGCCCTAGGCAGTGGTATAAAAAAATTGATGAACACGTGTTGCTTAGTGGTTTTTAGAGATCCAAATATGATGCTTGTGTGTACATTAAGTGTGTGAATGATGAGCATATGGTGTTTCTTCTTCTCTATGTGGATGATATGCTAGCTGCAAGTAAGGATTCGACATAAATCAAAGTTCTAAAGGAAGATTTGAAGTCCAAATTTGAAATGAATGAGTTAGGTCAGGCAAATATGATACTTGGAATGGATATTAGTATAGATAAAGAGGCAGGTATTATGAGGTTATCTCAAAATGATTATATAGATAAGGTACTGAAAAGATTTAATATGCATCAGTCTAAATCTGTGACAATACCATTGAGTGTTGGTTGCAAGTTATCAAGAGATCAGAAGCCTTGTAATGAGTTAGAAAGGAAGCAGATGTCACAAATTCCATATGCAAATGCAGTAGGGAGTGTGATGTACACTATGGTGTGTACAAGACCTGATTTATCACATGTTATTAGTGTGATAAGTAGGTATATGGCTGATCCTGGCAGAGTTCACTGGGAAGCCCTCAAGAAGGTATTAAGGTATATGAAAGGATCTTCAGAGTTGAGTTTAGTTTTCAAGAAGAAATCTGCTGAAGAGGATACTCCCTTGAAGGGATATGTGGATTCAGATTATGTAGCCAACATTGATAACAGAAGATCCCAAATTGGGTACATTTTCACTTTATTTGGCACAACCATTAGCTGGAAATCTACACTTCAGTCAGTTGTTGCTTTGTCAACAACTGAAGCTGAGTATATGGCTATGACAAAGGCAGTGAAGGAAGCCATCTGGCTAAATGGAATACTATCAGAGTTTGGTGTGCAGCAGAACTCAGTTCCAATATTAATTTTGTGCTGGATATTAATAAGTGTGTGGAAGAAATTTCATAAATTCCTCAAAGAAAAATTCTAAATAGATACATTTCATATTTTCCTGGATAAATAACAAAAGTTCACCCTAAGTTTCTAACATTTAACATTTTACGATATCATGTTTAAAACTTCGCCGGTTAATATCCTTAATTTACAGATTTTACAAAAAATAATAAATTGCCAGAATTTTTTAAAATGTTGCTGGAATTGACTAACATGAAATGCGCGTGATCAAATTAGGGGCAAATGTATTTAGACTCCAAAATGATGTAACCTTATAGTGAAAAATTATGGGCAAAAACTTATATGCCCCCGTTGCATGGATCTTTTTATATGCAACGGGTAGGGTAATTCTACCCGGTAAAAAAGGTATTACTTTTATGCCAAAAGGTATTACTTA